>LOJH01065991.1:0-10399 GCA_001685095.1 Ellobius talpinus | reverse complement strand
ATTCCTAGGACATGAAGTTTTGTCCCTTTGCTGTTTGGGACACACCATGATGTTCCTGGCACTCAGGTGCATTCTTGTTCACCAGTGAAAAAGTCCTGTACCTTTCTTCTACTGAGTTTCTGTATCCACTAAGTAGTGGTGAGGGTAGCAGTTGAGTAGACATGCGACCATTTGTTCTATATACAGGTCATACTTTGGTTACATCCAACATCCAAAAATGCGCCTCCCTCTGACAAAATGCTGAGATCAGCATCATAAGGGTATAAAGACTCATTTGAGCTCATGGATTCAGAAACCTAAGTCCATGGTTGGCTTGCTTTCCTGCCATGGGCAGGTGGTGACATAGAATTTCATGGTGGCATGAGATGACCAGCTATGCCCCACCCTCCTGTTCTGCTGCTCAGAACAGGAGGGTGGTCACCTCGTGGTGGCCAGCAAGAAAAGAAATGAAGAGTCAGGAAGGGAACACTGACAAGAAATACCCTTCTAATGCAGACTATGAGTGACCCACTCTGTCAACCAGGCCCTATATTCTAGTTTCTACCCACTAACAATAATGCTATTAAATTACTAATCTATAAATGGCTTCATTGATTGATTATGTCAGAACCCTCAATGTCCAATCACCTATCAATAATTGGACCCAGAGGCTGAGGATCAAAGGACTTAAGTGAGTTTTGGGAAGATATTTTGAAACCATATTTTACAACTGTAACATCAGTCTGACTAAATCAGGTTGTTTTTAACTGCCACAATGTCCGTCTCTAAAGAGATGAGCCTCTCAATAGAGAGTTTATTCATGTTTTAGTGAGGTGAGTGCCCCAGACTTCAGTCCACTTTCCTAAGGATAAACTCAGGAAGATCCAAGGGATCGGGAGGGGAGAGGTGAAGAACGGTGGTTTGGTCAGAGGTCCACATGGATGTATACATACCTCATAGCTCCTCAGGGAAAGAACATTCAGAAGATGGTGGTCCTTTCAAGGTCTGAGAGTATGGTTCTGTTTCTCCAACACAAAATAGAGCCTTTTGGTTACTTCTGCCCACCTAGTTGAAGGAGTTCAGGGCTTCAGTCAATTCGAGCTAAAGAAGGTTATCTCCAAAACCACAAAACATACACAAAAGCAAGCAAAAAAACAAAAGCTTAAAACAAGCATTACCAAGAAGAGAACACTTGAGTGGTGTTGCTTGCAGTTCCAGGATCTAGCACTTTGTGCTTTGTTAAATGACTTCTTTTCCTCAATTTTTTAAAAAAAATTGAAAATCATTTTTTTATGCAATGTATTTTGTTTTTTTTAAGATTTATTTGTTGTATATAGAATGTTCTGCATGCATGCATGCCTGTTGGCCAGAAGAGGGCCCCAGATTTCATTACAGATGGTTGTGAGTCAACATGTGGTTGCTGGGAATTGAACTCAGGACCTTTAAGAAGAGCAGGCAGTGCTCTTAACCACTGAGCCATCTCTCCAGCCCCATGCAATGTATTTTGATCATGTGTTTCTCTCAGCTCTCCCTCCTCACACCTCCACCCACCCAACTTTCTGTCCTTTTTCCTCTCTCTTAAAAGACAAAACAAAGCAAACAGCAACAACAAAAACTCCAAGAAATATACACCCCCCCACACAAACTGCAAAAATCGAAATCATAATAAACAATCTAGAGACCTTTATAGGGAACCCACCAGAGATGATCACTCAGATGACCTCACAGTTTATAGACAATTGAAAATCTTTATCCAGCCAGCCAGGACCACACCTAGGTGTTCAGGGACCAAGGTGTGACCCTGAATGTTCAGCGCACACGGTTTTTGAAGGCAGAAATCAGTTCTGGAGTCTCATTTGGCAGTTACAGGGGGCTTTACAGAAGCAAGCAGTTTAAGAGGAACTGAGATATGCAGCTAGATGGAGGAGATTCTGCACAAGCAGGAGTTTAACAGAAGCTAAGATAAGTTAGCTAGGACATCCTGAACTTTGGTCCCTAGAATAGAGTTTCATCATTTTCCCTGAGATTTTCCATCAGGGAGATCAAATTCTAGTTAAACCTGAAATGGCTTCAACAAGAATACAAGATGGAGGAACCTCTGTATTTTCTTTGCTGTCCTAAGAGCAACAGAACAGAAAATGCCCAAACAAAGCAGAATGTGTTCAATGACTTTTAAACCCATTCATGTAACTAAAGGTAGGGGAAGCTGGGAAATGCATTCAGGCTTCTCTTGAGTTTTAGAAGAAAGGATGTGCCCTGTGGTTTTCAAACTGAGCTCAGGGAGGTGGGGGCGTGACTCCTGCCTCTTAAAATGAAAATTATTAATTTCACTGTAGGGACTCAGGTCATGGGACTCTTCTATATGTAATGGCAGGTAGTTTCCCCAAACACTTCATCATTGCAAAGCAAGAGTCGTTTCTGCTGAAATAATCGAGTCCTGTCTCCCTTTTCACACAATTGTGTATACTGGGGTCTGTCCCTTGGAGAATCCCATTGCGCTACCATCATTACCAAGAAGGAAAACAAACTCTACTTTTTAAATATATATTGTAACACACACACAGACACTTCACACAATACAACACATTTTGCAAGCTCAGAGTAAGCCGGAAGCCTAAGCATCTTAGCTTGTTACAAGGGCCAGAGTTCTGCTGAGCTGTACGTGAAACCAACACTGATAGAACTGGAGTCCTTCATTGCTAGCAGGGATCACATTGTCCCAAGCTTGACTGACAATGTATTGTTGTGACATTATGTTATGGTGTCCTCTTTTAGAGTTTCTGTGACTTTCTCCCTATTGGGTCTATCTAATAATCTTCCTGGTGGCAATTGAATGAGAAAAGGGGAGAACAAGCAGGACAAAGGCCATGGCCTCACTTTCTCCTTTCCCATAATCTCTCTGATCCAAAAGGAGCTTGCATTCTCTGTGAAATCGATGAATCAACACTTTCCTTTTTTCCTTTGAGATAGTTCCATAACTCGGTCCTTCTATGGTCGGTCATTCACTCTACACTACAGAAACAAACTTATGGTCTGAGTCGGCCAGAAGTGACCCTCAATCTGAGGACTGTGGAGTGGCCTGGGGACAGATGGCCTCACTGGTCTCCTACTATTCCTCAACCTCTTGCACACATTTGCTAATTCCACAGAATGTTCTTAGGGAAATGGCCAGCCGGTGTTGAATTGCTCCAGCCAGAATCAATTCAAATAGAGCCAACCAGCATAGTTGGAGGCCATAGGAACTCTTCTGTTGGTTAGCAATATAGCAGTAATTGTGCCAGAAGAGTAATGATAAAGATTACTGGCATATCACACACCCCTCACAGATACATATAATTATATAATGGATTTGCTATCAGTGAAAATATTTTTTAAATTAGAATATAAAAACTGATTAATGAGTTCATCACAAACAGCATGTTTTAGAACTTAAACGCACTGCAGTGCAAATTCACTTCTCTGGTTTGCACACTGGGGACTACTAGCACTGGTCACCTTCTGGAACAGTTTCCAGGTTTAAAGTTACTGTGTGGCACATGGGCACAGAGTACACTTAAGGGTCTTTTTTGGCAATACTCAAGAATGATACCTTTCTTGCTAAAGAAGGATGAGGCAAACTCAGGTGGTGCATGACTCTTTTAGAGGCTCAGCCCTGGAGGAGAGGGCCTGGATGGGCAGAGTAGCTCCCATCTTGTTGTCAGAGGGTGGTGGGAAGGAGGAGAGAGAGGGAGAGAGGAAGAGAGAAAGAGGGGGATGGAAAGAGGAAGGGAAAGGGAGAGGGGAGGGAGAGAAGCTGTGCTATTGGACTTCTCCCCACACCTTTTTCTCCATCTAGGCCCTTCTCTGTGGGGTGGGTTCCCCATACACAGGACAGCGCACCCCACTTCTCCTAGTTAATTCTCTCTGGAAACACCAGAAACAACTAGAGGTGTACCTTACTAGTCTAAGTGTTTCCGCATTCGGTCAAGTTGCTAACCAAAGTGAACTGTATGGTGGTAACAAGAAGAGCCCTGTGGCTACAGCAAGTGTCTGGCTCTCTCTCACTCTTGTCTAAGAGGGCTGGGGGCTCCTTGCACACCTTGCCCATGGATACAAATGCCACACTTAAGTATCATGAAAAAAAGGGAAGGAGATCTACCCAGCACTCTTTTCTTCCCCAAGTGCTGAGGTTTGAACTGAGGAAACTGCGCATGGCACGGCACTCAGGTGCCCAGCTAGACCCTCCTTTAAAGGCAGGCCAGTGCATTAATACACAACCACATGATCCTCCCCGTGACAGGGACAGGTCACTGTGTGCTCTGTGCTGCTGTGCGGAGGCCCCTATTCCCTCGACCTTCTATCGATTCCTTCTAGGAGCAAATAGACTCTCTCAGGCAGCTCTCCTATCTCTAATGACCAGAAGGCACTTCACTCACCTGCCAGCAAGTCTTCTAGTCCTCTTTTCTCCTCCCCTCCCTGCCCGCACCCCAGTTTTATCACGCTGAGCAGCTGAGCTTCACTGTCACACGTTGAGCCCCTATCAACCCTGAAGGGACCTGTAGTTGCTGTCTGGACTGCTGAGTTGTTCTGGACTAGATGTACGAGCTTCTGGAGTCTAAGATGAGCAACATTCAACCTCAGCTCTTCTTTGGCTTCCATCCTCCTCTAACCCTGGTGCTCATGAAGTCCAGGGCAGGACAATGGGCAACCAGACCCAGCATGCTCTCCTGGATGGTGAAGACGTTGGGTAGGCAATGGAATAAAGGCCCAAAGAGTACTGGGTAGGGGTGTGGTGGGGTAGTGGGTGGCTTTTGGAGCTGAGCTGAGAGACAGTCACCTGAGGCACTTTGGACAATCTCAAGTCAGCTTGTCAGAATGGATTTGATGGATTTGGGAGATCCCATAGCACAGGTGCAGGAACCTCAGACAAAGCAACCTTAGCAGTTAACAAATGACTTGTCAGATACTTGAATGAGATAATGAACTAACACTCAATTTCAACACTTGGTTAAGTCACTTATAAAATTCATGGGCTTTTTCAGTTTTTACAAAGAATGTAGCGAAGCCTACTTAAACATTTTTAGTTGGGGTATGTGTCTATAATCTCAGTATTTGAAAGGCCAAGATGGGAAGGTCTCTTCACAACTCCACTGGGCTATGCTGTGACCTCAAGATTGATCTAAGCCAAATGATTAGACTCCATCTCAGAAAATCAAACCAAACTTGGAAGTGTAGCTCAGTGACAGAGTGCTTGCAGGCATAGTGCAAGACTCTGGATTTGATCTTCTACTTCTTCAAGTCTGCTTATCAATTTATAGTATCCTACTGGTATACTAAATATTATGAAAACCATCTTTAACTGAAGATGTAAGTGGCCAAGAAAAATATTTTGTTTCTGGCATATAAGAAGATTTTTAAGCTTCCCTAAACTCTGGGAAATCAATCAAACAGACTATTCTTGGTGTCTAGCATGCATAGCAGGGGCTTCTTTCTTTGGTGTAGTTATGAAAATGAAGTGGCTTCTTCTTTTCTTTGTCCTTTCCCCTCCACCTTCAGGCCCATGAAAAGGCACTCCTGAGAAGCGAAGGCTTCCCCAGTGAACACTAGGCCACGGTTCCTGAGTGGTGCTGTGTCCCGGCTGTACTGGGTCCCAGGGCTGTTAACTGGAGGAAGTGTCAGAGCCTTCTCGCGCCTGATGAGTTATTCTGAGATTATCAGAGGCTGTGACCTCAAGTCTTGGTAGAGGCATTTGTGTCCTGACAGCTTCTTCTTCCCTTTCTAGAAGACTGATGTTCTGAGAGCCCTCTGACCCTTTCCTTGTGGAATGTCTTTGTAGTCATCTCTGCAAATTTGCACAGTAATCCTCCCTGCTGTTAGTTTCATGTTCTGAAATCTGTGGCTCCATTTGTCTGTCTCCTTTTGACATTAGTGTTGATGCAAGAGCCCTTAATCTTCCAGCATAGCTAGCTAGGCATCATTGAAATCCTTGGACACATTTCTCTGATTCTTTCCAAGACATAAACACTCAGTGATTGATAAACATAATTTATGGCTCCCCAACCTCTAACAAATGCCATATTTGGCTTATTCTGGTGAATTAATATTTATGTGCAGTGACATTCAACTTCTGTTGATGATAAAATAAGCTCATTTATGATTTCTCCAGGTACTTTCCAAGATCAAATTTTAACAAATTAAATGTCCTACTTGGTGTGAAATGTCTGTCTATCTTCACCCTACTTGCTGTGAAATATCCATCTTTGCTGTAGGTGGTGTTTCTTGTTAGCTCTATTCCAACAACTAATGCATCTATAGTTGCTATTTCTCAGAGCTATGTTGCTAGGCTAAATAATTCCAAAATGTTGTTTCAGGTGTTTCAATATGTATATTTCTCTCCTTCCCCTAAATTCTGATGACTTCTTGTATAGTCTTTGTACACATGTCCAGTAGGATGAGTTCAATTTTATTAGTTTCAGCTCAATTTGATTGTAAAATACTAAACTGCCTTGCAACAGTAATACTTGTATTTGAGAATCTCCTCTCCGCCCCCCTCGTGTGTGTGTGTGTGTGTGTGTGTGTGTGTATGTGTGTGTGTGGTGTGTTTGTGGGGAAGGGAAGGGAAAGGGGGATTTTTAACTGATTGTATGACCTCTGAGGAATTCATTAAAAAAATAACTGAGGTCTAATCCCAAGACTAGCAACTATTCACAATGGCTAATTGATATTGTTATTAAATGATGCTGTGCATGCAGCTTCTAGCAGATATCAGACAGTGTTAGCTGATGGCGACTGTATTTCCTGATTCTGATAAAGTTTCTTTGTATTCAGCAACAATAAAACTGTGTAAACTTTGGTGGACTCAGGTCTCATAGCCACAAATGTTGTTAAAGGCAATAAAAAATTGGAATCTATCCAAGTAACTGACAATCTAATTCAATGTAATGCAAAACAAGTGCCAAATGAAATCACAAATCAGACAGAGGGAAAAGCCACTGTCACAAAAGCGATTTTGGAGAAACTGCTCAAAGAATGCCTAAATCCATCGATGACGCTGGTGGCATTTGCTGGAATGGAATGAAATAAGTTGTGCGTATTTTTTGGCAGATGAATGTATGTCAATGGTGTTCCAAAGAGCTGTCATGAAAGTGTGCCAGGACTCACTCGAGTTGCACTAGACCCCAGACCATTATGAACTTTAGTGCCATAAACCAATTCTCCCAGGAGCCAACACTGTCTGGTTTAATCATGATTCAAATTTTGAGCTGAGAGAACAAGTAGATTATAAAAGGCTAAGGGTAACTGTACATCTTCTGGGGCTGGTGAGTGATCTCAATCCTGCTCAGGTTTTCTCTTTTTCAATCATTTTTTATTGAGACAAAATTCACATTACATATTTTGCATATTTAAAGTCTATAATTTCATGAGCTTAGTATATTTTCAATTTTGTACAAGCATAATCACAAATTCCAAATATTTTCATCACCCCATCTCATTTCAAGTGAATATACTTCTGGAGGGCAATTCATAAATCTAGTTCTCAGAGGGTTTTTTATTGATGCAAAGCATTTTTAAGCTTTTCCCCCTTTATAAATAAAAAGTTCATAGCATACAATATATTTTAATCATATTTCCTCTCCCCAACTCCTTTCAGATCTTTCCCTCCTTCATACCTACCCAATTCTGTGTTCTCTCTTGTTCTCCAAACACGCATACTCACACACATGCAGAGAAGGTGGGGGAGGGAGAGAAATAGAGAAATAAAAATCAAAACAAAGGACAAAAATTGCCCAAACAAAGCAAAAAGTCTACACAAAAAAAATTGTGAAGTCTGTTTTGTGTTAGCCGACTACTCCTGGGCATAGAGTCTACCCTGGAATATGATTGAAATACCCAGGGGCATTCCTTGGAAGAAAATCTGTCTTTCTCTTTGCCCGTGGGTATCAATTGAAAATAACTTCTTGGTTGTGGGTGGCATGTTCCCTTCCCCCTCTCGGTGCTGGGACATCTGGCTTGAACCTGGCTGTTCTTTTGTGTGCTGCCACCGTGTGAGCTCATATATGTGTCAGTTATGTAACGTCTGGAAGACCCTCTTTCTTCCGTGTCATCTATACCGTTTGGCTCTTACCATATTTTGGTCACCTCTTCCACATAGATCTCTGAACCTTGCAGGGAAAGGTTTGATGAAGTCATCCCATTTAGGGCTGAGTGCTTCAAAGTTTGTCGATTGCCAAATCTTGTCCAGTTGTAGAGTTCTATGTTAATTCCCATCAACTACCAAAAAAAAGAAAGAAAAGAAAAGAAACTTCTCTGATGTCTGATGATTGATAGCTGAACAAGGAAATGATCTATTATTATTAGAAGTCATTTTGTTGCTATGATTTTGTTTTAGCAAAATAATAATAGTAGATTCCCCCGAGGCTCATGACGCCTAATCTCAGGTTTTCGGTCACTTTAGCAGTGTCAGGTATGGGTTCTACTGCATTGGTTACTCCCATAATATTTGCGCCACAGTTGTACCATTATATCTTGCAGGCAGGTGGCTATTGTAGGTCACAGAGTTTGTAGCTGGGTGATATTTATGATTACCTTTACCCTCCAATAGTGTGCAGAGTGCCTTCTAGCATCACGAAAGCTAGTCAGTAGGCGTGAAGCTTCCAGTTGAGCACTGGTTTGATGTCCTGTATTTGATGGCATAAGTAAGCATTGTTTTCAGCAATAGGACCTTACTGTCAGTTTGTGGACAGCAACTAATAGCCTTGGCAATAGCTTGTGATGTTTTTGAGGGCATCCATTGGACCCATTTGACCAGCAACTCAACAAGTTGCAACCCACTCCTGGCACTGGAGGTTTTATTTGGTGGCATAAAATGTCGAGTCGGGGTATTACTCCCCCATTACAAAGTGACTCCACTTAGATTCCTTTCATGTTTGTATATATTTTAGAAAGTTCCTAAGTAGGACTTTTCAATAGGCCTTTAGTGTTCGCTGTCCCTCCCCATATTTCCTCAACTTCTCTTCCATTCCCCTCCCTATGTAATCGCCCTATTCTAATTTCTCTTTATTTCTCCACAACACTGCATTATATGTCTCCTCTTTGAGGGACATCCCCACAACTGATTTAATACTGGGTACCTAGCATCTGTGGCTATTTAGATTGTAGTGCATATATTGAGAACTCAAAAACTAACATCCACATATAAGAGAAAACATAAAATATTTGTATTTTGGGGTCTGAATTGTTTCTCTCAGGATGGCTATTTTCCTAGTTCCATCTACTTACCTGCAAATTTCATTTTTTCTAAATATCCCACTGTGTAAATGTACCCCATTTTCTTTAACCATTTATTAGTTGATGGACATCTAGTCTGTTTCCAATTTCTGGCTGTTATGAATAGAGCAGCAATGAACATGGATGAGCAAGTGTCTCTGTCCAGTGGTAAAATTCCCAAGAAAGATATGGTTGGATCTTGAATAGATGAATTCCCAGCTTCCTGAGGAACAACCACACTGATTTCCATAGTGGTTGTACAAGTTTGCAGTCCCATAAGCAATGAATAAGTGTTGACTTTCCTACGTTCTCACCAGCATGAGCTGTCATCTGTTTTGTTGATCTTGGCCATCTGAGTGGGGTAAGATGAAATCTCAAAGTACTTTTGTTTTGCATTGCCCTAATGTTGAACATTTCTTTAAACGTTTCTCAGCCATTTCAGTTTCGTCTTTTAACTCTCCGCTTAGTTCCGTGCCCCACCTTTAAATTGTAATGTTTGATTGCTTGATTTTTTTAATTACAAGAGGTAATACAAGGGAGGGGGAACCATGGTTGGAATAAATTGTATGAAAAAATTATTTTCAATAAAAAGTATAATATGAAGTAGGATATACTGGGGTAAAGGGATCACTTAAAGCCAAGCAGAGATGAACACAGAGGCCACATCAATAGTTCTTTATATGGGGAACCTCTGGTGGCCTGTCTCTACAATGGCACTTGTATCTCTGGCTTATGCTTGTCCTTCCCAGATAATTTTGGGTCTGGTCAGTGTGAACAATGGAATTCTTCACAAGTCCTACTAGTGACCCCAGCGGTTTGATTGAGTAGGACTCTGTTCTTCTGTACCGTGTCCCTAAGATAGTTTGCCCTCTCTGGAGGAAGCCAACACAATGACATCATGAAGAAACACAGTCCCTGCAGTGGCTCAGACAGGAACTGAGGTCCTCTGTCCTCCTGTGAGAGGTGGAAGCTTCCTTCCTATACCCTGTTGTCTTAGTCAGTGTTCTATTGTTGTGAGGGGAAGCCAGGAGACCATGGCAACTATTCTTAACAAAAGAATTTAATTAGGGCTTTTTTACAGTTTTAGAGTTTTAGTCCATTATCCTCATGATGGGGAGTGTGATGGCACACAGGAAGACATGATGGCACACAGGAATACATGATGGCACACAGG
>LOJH01065989.1:0-12849 GCA_001685095.1 Ellobius talpinus | reverse complement strand
TGCTAATCCTATTTCTGCCTTGATGATACAACTTGGATTGCTCTTAGAAGGTAGGAAAAAAAAACATATGTGTTCAACATCTCAGAGGACACCACAACCTCCCTGGCCTCATTTCTCAATGGAATGCTTCTGCAGATGCTGAAGCTTCAGGGGCCTGTCTCATAGAGGTCTCAACTCTGCCCAAACAAAATGCTATCCAAATGCATGACTTATGTCAATTGGAGAAGACTCAAATACCTGTACACCCCAGATTCCTGCAATTGAATCAAAGACAATTGTTCATACATATAAGACTTGCCAACAGTTTCTCCACACCCTGCCACCCTTTACAAGGGCCGGTGGTGAACCTAAGAGGATTAGGACCCAATATTATCTAGCAACAGATGTAATACTTTATCCCCCATTTGGCAAATTAACCTCTGCAGTTTGGTGCATGGGAGCTGGGACATGGGAGACTCCATTCCAGGGATCTAAGGGAGACCTAAAAGTAGAGGTTCTCAGGGGTGCAACCTACCCCAGCCCCATGCATCTTACTCTAATGAGCCTGGGTGTTCTTGTGCCCTTAGGAAACATGCCCCCCCTGCAGACACCCTTTTATATAGGCCCAGGAGGCAACTGGACTGCCTCAGCTATTAGAAACTGCAGAGGGTGGACATTCCTGATTATTATTGTTCTTCCTGGGGATGTGAGCAGACTGGGACTAGACATTGGATAAAACAACATGGAGATATAATGATCTCCAGGGTCTCCCAGGTACCCCTATCCTGGAACCTCCTATATAAAAGATGCACTCAATTCAGATATAACCCTCTGATATTTAGGGGAAGAAAAGGGACCTATCCTGATTATCTGGTAAGATGTGGGGATTAAGGCTATACCAAAAAGGATATGATCATGCTTCAAATGGAGATACTTCCTGAGGACCCTCCTCAGATACTAGGGCCTGCTTCCAACTTAATGCCCATAGGGAACACGCCTGTATGTATCTCAATTTTGTATTTCTCAACCCCCCATCACTGCCCCTAAGATATCCTTCCCCAAGCCACCTAGAGATGTAAGTGGATTAGAAGCCTCACCTTATTTGATGGAGACCATTAAGATGGCCATTATGACTTTAAACCTTACCCACTCTGAAGCCACTGAGACCTGTTGGCTTTGCTTGCAGCCACTACCCACCTACTTTGAAGCCTTTGGAGAAAATGGCTCTTATGAAATACTAGATAAAACTGATATTTGTAGATGGTAAAACCCAGAAATGGGAGAAATGTCAGGCCTGACTATCCCCCTTTTGGCAGATGTTGAATGCAACTGTGTGTCTCGTACACCAGACACCTCCTCTTAACCTCACTTTTGATGTAGCTAATGGGTCTATAGCTTAATGGAGGGTGCCCAAAGATCATGGGTATTTTTGGATCTGCCAAGAGACAGGGGTTACTCCCTGCCTTTCTGACCCACTTCTCATCATTCAGCATGACAACACTTGCCTGCTTGCATTAATTTTCCCTCACGTACTTTACCCCATACAAGAAGAATTCCTGGCCCAAAGGCATAAGAGAGAGCTCCTAACAGGCCTGGCCATCACCACACTGATGGGACTAGGGGTGGCCAGGACTGCCCTGGGCACTTCATCCCTGATTATTTTACAACAAGAAATGGGAATAATTTACTCACAATTGATAGCGACCTTAGAAAAGACAGAGACTGCATTATGTTATTTATAAGTCTTTGGATTCCTTAGCAAAGGTAACCTTACAAAATAGGAGAGGCTTGGACTTGCTGTTTATGGAACAGGGAGGAATTTGCAGGGCACTTGGGGAAGAATGTTGCTTCTATGAAGACCATTCTGGTATAGTTACAAGAACCCTAGATAAGTTTAAAAAGTGATATTGATTCATTCAAGTCAAGAACCCCCTATGAGACCTGCTTTAATTGGTCCCCATGGCTTACCACACTCATCTTTTCCCTAATTGGGCCAATGGCTATTTGTTTATTGATCTGTCTATTTTGCCCATGCATTCTCCAAAGGCTGAAACTAGCATTCCAAAAACAGATACAACAGGTGAAACTCATGGCCCTTCGAGTACATTATGATAGGCTTGATACATCTCACCTGTTGATGAACTCTCAATTTGAGGGTATCCAGGCCGAAACTCCCAATAGGGGTGGCACTGAGCCCTCCTCTCTC
Source organism: Ellobius talpinus (assembly GCA_001685095.1). Lineage (NCBI taxonomy): Eukaryota > Metazoa > Chordata > Mammalia > Rodentia > Cricetidae > Ellobius > Ellobius talpinus. The sequence goes on along the minus strand of LOJH01065989.1, from coordinate 10,664 downwards.
CCTGGTGGGCTATTCTGGCTTGGTGACTGGGGTAGGGGTGGGATATAAAACATAAGGGGGAGATGTTGGGCCAAAATTATCTCAGGACCTGTACCTCGAGGCCTGTAGGACAGAGACAAGCCTGGCTCAAGTTTGAAGGATAGTCTCAAAGCTACCAAGTAAGGATGAGACAGCATAATTTAGGTAGATGCCCCTCCAGCCAGAGGGAAGGCTTGGCTGTCTCTCATTGGCTGGAGGTACCCCCACATCACACGATGTCACTTNTTATCTCAGGACCTGTACCTCGAGGCCTGTAGGACAGAGACAAGCCTGGCTCAAGTTTGAAGGATAGTCTCAAAGCTACCAAGTAAGGATGAGACAGCATAATTTAGGTAGATGCCCCTCCAGCCAGAGGGAAGGCTTGGCTGTCTCTCATTGGCTGGAGGTACCCCCACATCACACGATGTCACTTAACCTATATAAGCTTTTGCTCGCAGTAATAAACTGAGTTCCTGCTTTGACTTGACTTCCTATAGTGTCTGACTGTCTTGTATAGGGCTGTGGATCTAATTGTCCTGTGTCATGGGGCTGCAGAATGGGTGGATAACATATTCATCTTTCCCTGAGAAAAAAGGCTAAGGAAGCCTGGCAATTATCTACATCATATTTATTCTATGGAATGTATCTAGAGGAATTTATATTTTTCAATATTGTATAACACACATCTTCAACTTATGCCACCTAACTACAGGGTTTCATGTTTGACTCCCCTATTTCAATCTCCTTATAATGTCATGTAGTGTTTTTTTGTTTGTTTGGCTTATTTTTTTATTTATTTTGCTGTGGTTGACTTACTTTGTCATAGTCTCCATGTTCATCAATGTCAGTACAAATCACTGCATTCCTTATTTTTCTGAGAATTTCATACATGTATACAATTAAATATGGTCACAAGCTTTGCCCACTTCCCCTGTCCTACTCTACCATATCCCTCCCAACACTCACTCCGAAATTCATGACTTGCTTTCTTTTCATAATCCTCTAAGTCCAGTTGATTCCCCCCATATACATGTCAGTATGAAGCTATCCAGTGGGAATCTGGCATCTACCAGTGGCCACACTTTCAAAGAAGAATGGTTTTCAATGATCAACTTCCAATAACTCTTCAAACAGAGGTGAGGCCTGGAGAGTACTAAAAATTCATATCTGCAGGTTTTGTACAGGTAAACAGAGCAGATATGAAATTTTGTATTATATATAGGGCAGCCACGGCATGCCCACTAAGCAATTAATTTACAATATGACTCCAATCTTCCAGTTTTTATTTATTTTTTAAAAAATAGTTTTTATTCATTTTAATTATGCATACATATATGACTGTGACTCTCTGTGTGTAACATGTACATGCGTGCAAGTGGCCACTAAGGGCAGAAAAGCATATGAGATCTTTGTGGCCTAAAGTCCCAGAAGTTTGCTGGAAGCTACAATCTGGACCTCTGAAAGAACCATAAGTCTTTTTTAACACCCGAGTCATCTCTTTAGACCAAAGCCCTGATATTCTTATGCCTCATTTTCAGTGATGTTTGCTGAGCCTTGGCAGGGTGAAAGGAGCTGAAATGCAGTTCTAGATATAACTGAGCACTCAGTGTATTGTTCTTAACACTGACCAGTCATGCATCTATGAACTGACTGCTGCCTACAACAAAATAAGCTGCTCCAACCAAGTCTGAGAGCTATCGCAGTCTGTAGGAATAGGCATAAATATTTAGAAGGTACTTTGACAGCATGACAATCTAGCAAAATAACAAAAGTATATTATGTTTTAGGACATCTGACATCTTCAACCATGGGCATTTGTCCGAGATTGCTGGGAATAAAATTATCTCCTTTGGAGCAAGTCTCAAATGCAATCAGAAATCAGTGGCTTTGGTGGAAGCCACAGATTCAGGCTAGGGACCAGATATAAACTAGGGTAAGCTTACAGACACATTGGTAGACATACAACTGCATTCTTTTTAAGGGCCAAATAGGATTTAAATAATCTACATTTTCTAATAGGCACTCAGTCACTTATAAATAGTAAGGTTAAAATTCCTTGTTTTATTTCATAAATAATGCTGCAATGTATGAACATACATCTTCCAAAGAAAATAAAGCAAAAATAAAATGAAGCCAGTCTTTACTTACATAGGAATTTAGAAGGAAAGAAGATAGTGTCGGGTTTTAACCAAAATTCTAATCAATGCAATCATATCCAAAGCTTTGACAAACTGGGAGGAGCCACTGCTGCCCAATGCTTAATATATTTTCAGTCACTGCCCTTGATTTCTCACTTTAAAAAATGTGAATATTAACTTACACCTTTCAATGTTGTCTTGTGAAAATTACCTCATATTATATACTCAAATTAGCTAAGGCACAGATAAATTAAGTAAATTCTTTAAATTTATCCCCAGTAAGCAACATATGAGGGACCTGGTACTGTTTATAAGTAAGCATAGTTAGATATCTGAGGAGATGCTATTAAGCATGTGTTTTTCTTTTAAATAGGTTTTCTTAAAAAAATACATTCAGTTGAATTTTACTTAAAAGTGGTTTCATTCAACCCAATTAACAATGATCCTTTCACAGCTTTATCCTCATAAAAATGACAAAACACACACACAAACACACACACACACACAATTTTGAAACCTTCCTTGCAACTAGTTAATTTTTCCAGTAGATGGCATTATAGTCCACAGGTTGTCATGCACACCTAGAAAAATTCTTGTAAATATTTATATTTGTTATACCCACATAAGGAAATCTATGCCTTATCCATATTGGTTTCATATATTTTGATTTTTCTGTTACCATTCTCAGATAATATATCACTGAAATACTCCAACAAGTTAAGTTGTTTGAACTACAACTGCCTTAGGTAACGAATGGTGATATCAGACTTCAAGGGACTCCAGCAACTAAGAGTCCTACAGTTCTGTATATTCAGCTCCCTATAAACACAGCAGATGGCCAGAGCCAAAAAAGATATGCTTAGGTGGTTCCATGGACATCATCTTTGCTGTGGTTCTTTTGGAACAGAAGAGGCTAAAAAGCGCTTCTATGTTGATAGACTCTGGCCTTAGAGGAAGTCACTGATTTGCTGAGTCCTTGGAATAAAAGTGTTTCAAGAGTTGATAGGGGCAAAAGCCTGGGCTCTGTTGGTCCTAACCTCCCAGTCTCAGCCACCGTCAGTCAGCTGTGAGAAGAAACAATATTGAAGAGCAGAAAATGGAGATTCCCCCCGCCACTTTCATGTGACCAGGTAGGTGAGAAGAATAAAGATGCCCAATAATAAACTCCCCTTTCCTCACAGGACCATCTTCAGGGTGTTGACATGGCTTTCAGGTTTAAATACACAGCATGTATGCTGTCTCTGAGTCCTTAGCTGGGAGGTCCTGCTTATCAATTTCCCATCATAGTCTGGACTCAGGTCTCTCCTGCAAGGTGGTCTAACAAGTTGTCATTGCTATGTGGAATCCCTTTATTGGAGATACGTATCTCTGGCAACCAGCACCAGGTTTCAGGCTTTTCTTTGTATAGGACAAGATTCTTGGAGGAAATTCTAACTTCATGGGACCATTGTTTCTAAAATCTATTAGCAGTCAACGGAAGAAACAGATAAAATTCCTCATGCCCTGCCAGCACAGTCGCAAGGAGAAAGAGATTCCGTTTTAAGACAGAGAGCTCCAAATGACTTTCCTCTGAATGAAATCTGAATACATTTACCATGAAATCAGAAGGTTGCATGATACTGAGTGCCTTTTTGGTTTGGTTTTGGTTTTGCTATCTATGTGGCTGCTGTTTCTCTGTTCTTGTAGTCTTTCTTCATTTTGTGACATTTCATAGAGACCCAGGTAATGTAGCCACATGGAATGAACCTGTTTTCTCTGCTTTTATGATTCCTTGTCTCTAGTTGGGAGTGGTGGCTGAGTCTAGCTTGTTAATGCTACCAGGGTTCAGAACTTGGTTTGAAAAACTCCCGTGGCACAATAATCCCTAAAGTAATAGGTCTAAGGAATTCTGACAGCAAATATGGAGCTGCCTTCACCAGGCCACAGTGTAGGCATGGAAGGGGTGAGCCATGCAGTCTGTTGCTCGAGTATTAGCTTTGTATTAGGCCAGTGAACACCTTTATCCCCATGTTTAATTTTGCTTGTGTAGAAAATTTAAAAGTTGTACTGCATAGTACACAGTACTTCCTCTGTTAAGCAAAGATGCTGGATTCAGAAGACTTCAAGAAATAAACTGGACGAATATTGAGGAAAATTACATATGCATGATTAATGAAAAATGTAACATAATCTAAAGCAAACATTGTGTATCTTGATAGAGAAAGGGTTAAAAAAGCTAAAGGGTTCTAAAAGTTCATAAAAAATAAGACAAGTCATATTGCCTCTTAAAGTGGAAACTGAAGTCCGGGAGCGTTTCGGTACCTCCATTGTCCCCTCAAGCCCTTCTAAACCTGCCAGCACTCCTCCCCAGGACAGAGTGAAAGAACTTCAGGAACAAGCATCTGCTCTGAAAGCTCTCTTGACAGTGTCACCCCGTGCCCACCACTGTAGCTGTATTGACCAGGTCTGTGCTTCTGAATGGTTGGATCCAGGATGGCATCAGAGGAGGGCAGTGCAGCCGCTCTCTTGGCCGGCCAGTGGCAGGGGAGAGGCCCAGAAGGCCTCTTGACTAGTGACAGGGAAAAAATCCCAGAAAGCCTCTTGGCCAGTGGCAGGGGAGAGGCTCTCTTGACCAGTGACAGGGGAAAGGCCCAGAAGGCCTCTTGGTCAGAAGCAGGGGAGAGGCCCAGAAGTCCAGCAGATTGACATTCAATTTCAGAGAAATAGAAAAATGTGAACGCCAGTGCTACACTGGAGAGAAAAGAAGGGAAACATCACCACATCCTACCAATGGACCAAGAAGCAACAAGACAAGTCCAAGTGGGATAAAATCACTTACCACTTCTGGCAATTAACTGAAGGCAGAATTATATTTACATATGCAAAAACAGGGAGCTTTTAGGATTATTACTTTGGCACTCATTTTTTCTCCTGTTTTTAGTTTGGTACTGAAACATAATCAGAATTTATTTTTCTTTAAATTAAATATTTCATGTTTTACAAGGAGAGTTATTGATTTAGGGCTAAATTGTATGTAGATTTGCAATTCAAAACAATTTATAGCACACAAAACTTTTCAATTTAAGTTAAGAGTTTGGGAAATCTCATTTTGTTAACACAAGCTTTGTTTTCCAATTCTTTGTAAAGGCCACTTCCCTCAAGTCTGCCCTCTTGCCATTTCTATTAGAATATCTAGCTTTTATTATCAACACAATTTTATGGCAGTTCTCCCAGCACTGCCTGCTCATCTTCTGTCTCCATGCCCTAGAACATTGCATAAATTCAGAGTGATTAATACTTTGAATGAAGGGATGAATGAAAATTCATATTTTGTTATTCTGGCAAAGAATTGGGAACTGGCTCAAATATCACCATGAAACTCTTTGATGATTAATGAGCTTCAGGGTTGCAGCACTCTGTCCTATAATTCCACAGGTGATCTTGACCAAAGAGAAGAACGGTCACCAAGGGACAATAGCCAACAAAAAGCAGCTAAAAGTACAAAAAGAGCTCTATTTAACCGACCATGAAAACATTGCACTCAAGTTAAAGGACAATTAATAATTAGCTTGTGAAAGATAAATATAAGAGAAATTTTATCAGTTTGTCCTAAATTTGCAGGCATAGGCAACACGCAAAGAATATGGTTGTCCCAATGGGGATATTTCAGGCCTCAGAGAATGCCTGATGATTTAGAGGCTCATGTTCAATGATATAGGTTTAATAGGTTTTACATGCTTCTGAATTCTTTATGTCATCTGAAGATTACTTATGATGCATATTCAGGATAAATGTAAATATATTTCTCTATATTTTATGGAGAATTAAGAAAAGAAAAATGTTTAAAGGTACATAGAGTTTATTCTCAATTATCATCCATCCCTGTTTTGTGAAATTCACATGTTTAACCCAGGGATACAGAGAGATGACTGCATTTTTCTAGTATTTTCCATCTTAACACTTCAGTTAAGTCTCACAATTCAATTTCACACTATAAAATACTTCAGTTATTTAAAGTAGCTTGGTGTGGCTATAATTGAAGATTGTGGTTCTTGTTAAAATTCTTATTTTACCTTTTTAATTTATCTTCTTAAATGAATAATGAATGCGCAACTCCAAGAAGTTGGCAAATGTATTTGCATACCTAATTTGTCTCCCTGGAACTGTTCCTATGGATCTTAGAATATGGAGAGAGGAAAGATTTCACTATTGTGAAAACAAATGCCAGCTTAGAGTTAGGAAATCCTTGGCCAAGAAGGAAGAGAATGTTTCTAGGAGTAGAAGGCAGAGGACAAAGCTGACTTGTGAGCATATTGTAAAAGAGCATATGCTTCTTTAAGAACATTTTTCTGAGGTTTAGCATACTGCTCTGAGGTTAGAAGAACTTGTTAGTCTTCCAGAAGACCTAAGTTGGGTTGACAGAATCTATATCAGACTGCTTACAATCACCTGTAACTCCAGTTCCAAGGATTTTATACCATATTCTGTATTCCATTGGCTCTGTATTCATGTGCACAAATGAACACCGCCTCTCACATACCTATACACACAATTTAGAAATAAAAATATAATCCTAAAGAATGTTGGTCAGCTTGGAAACACAAAGATAAATCAGATCAATAGCACTTCTATTTTATATCATCATTTTTTCAGAGCACCTGTGACAATGTTTTATCATTAACATAATTTTACAATATTCATAATATTCCTCATACATTATATAGAGATTTTCAGGTGTTCAGGCATCAGGTTGTCTCATTTCTTTTCTATATTGCTATTTCTGTACTAGTGGATCGTAAGCTTAGCATATTCATTGACTTTGTGATAAGGCCAAGGGAAAACTGTAAATTTACCTCTTGAAGGGCAATAATTCTCTGGTAGCAGAGTGTGATCTCCTTTCCAACACTCACAGGAAATCCTCATTAAAACACTCTCTGTAGTATGAAAAGGAGTAAACATCTGATGGGACTCAGTCCATGCCTGTCACCCTCCAAGGAACTGAGAGATACTGGAAGCTGTGCTGAAATCAAGCACTCCTCTCCTGCTTTGAGATGATTTTCTACATGTTGCTCCTATGCAAGCCATCTCCAAGCCTTCCAATTGTTGATTAATACCCTAAGTCAAACTCACACATACAACTTGCATTTTTATTTCTTTGTTTCTATCGGTTCATGTATGTTTTTGTGTATGTGTGCAAGTATGTATGTATGTGTATATGTATGCATGCATGCATGCATGTATGGGCTTTTCAAGATAGGGCTTCTCTGTGTAGCTTTGAAGCCTGTCCTGGAACTTGCTCTGTAGACCAGGCTGGCTTCGAACTCACCGAGATCCATCTGCCTCTACCTCCCAAGTGCTAGCACTAAAGATGTGCACCACCACCACCAAGCTACATTTTTTATTTTTTAAAAGCATCACCACAAAGCAGAAAACTATTGGGATTTATGGATTTGATTTCTTAGGTTTCAATAAGGAACTCAAGATCAGAAATGACATTTGCAATTGATTTGCTGAGTTTTCTTCAATTTGGTAATAAGTTTCCAATAAAAGCACTGCTACATTAAAATTTTTATCTTATAAATTAAATGCATCTTATTTAAATAGTGCAGAAATGTTACTACTATATATAACTTTAAATTAGAATATTCCAAGGAGAAAATCTAATCAAAGCAGGGATCTAAGGGTATTGATTATCTGCTCTGTGTACCATGAGGTAATGTATAATGTACAAGCTCCTTGTATGAATAAAATTTCTAGCAGTAGCATTGCAATCTGTCACTTTCATTGATTCTTGTTTATAAACTCATATCTGTTGATCTGCACCCAAAATGATTACTATTTATTTGCTGTGACTTGATATCAATGTTTGACCTATTGAATGGATATTCCTAATACTGTACCTTATGCCTAGCCATCAAAGTGCACAGTATGCAAAAATGATGCAATTAATTCATGGGTGGGAAGTACTTTCTAGATTGCCTGTCATTAGTCTTATTTTGATGGATTATCAGGGGATGTACATATGTGAATGCATTCTACCAGAATATAGACAGCAGACACTGTGATATGTGAGTACTGTCTTGAAAGTAACTGGAATCTTCATGAAAATTCTAAGTCCTTTAATAAAGTTACAATACGAAGGACTCTGGATTTCTATAGACAACCATGGAAGTAAGGATTCCATTCAGATGAAATAAGAAGAGTCTGAATGCTGACAATTGTGCAGACTTGTAAAGTTATATTCATGGCATGGGATGCCTATTTTCTACCACTGATATTGATATATTTTCTTCTGGCAATGGTCTGTCTGCAACACAGATATACCTTATTTTAAAGGGGCTTATGATTCTGTAAAGAACGAGAAGAAACGAATGCATTCTAAGGGTCTGCGATGCTTACTTTTGTTTGTCAACTCGATTGGTTTGAGAAACAGCTAAAACACTAGTTAATCATATACCTAAAGGAGACAGTGAAGGTGTTTCTAGAGATAATTTGCATGGAGGAAGACCTACAATAAATGTGGGCCGTGAAGTCCAGTGTGCTTGGAGCCAGGGTAGAACAACAATGCTTACTGTTAGTAAGAGGGAGCCAGCCAGGACTTGTGCAAGTCTGACTGTCCCCAATCTACCATAGGCATCAGATTCCATCTTCTCCAGCATTCCTGCAGAGATTAGCCAGGCAGCCTTCCCTGCATCAACAGTCCTTCCTGTTCTGATGCTTCTGGATTCATGGCCTGAGCAGTTACTATTGGCTTTTATGAAGCATATAGATGGCCATTGTAAAACTTTTTGTCTCTGATTTCATAAGCCACTGTATCCAATCCCGATTTATAATTATATATCTGTTCTGCTGTTTCCACCCTTCTTGTAGATACTAACTAGTAAATCAAACACCTAAAGGTATTCCAAGGCACTGGGCAGATTTCAAACCTCATGGCTCCATTAACAGTATTCCTACACTTGTTTTTTGGCTTCTCCAGAGCAGTGTTAACTGGAATAGAAAATTCACTGATATTAAACAAGTCTCTTTGATTCCTAAGATTCTGATCACTAATTAGTATGATGATGTTTTTTTATTTAAGTATCTGTGGAGTTCTATTCTACCATGCTAATCTATAAGCCACTGCACAGCATTTGTGAGTAGGTCAATACTTTTCACTGTGAATTAAGATTTCCAAGCTTATGGTAGCATACAGCTTGGAATCTTGAAGTTTTTAAGTATCTGATCAATATACACTCATATTTGTCCTGAATTTCAATGCATTTTATTCCAAAATGTTTAAAAATATTAAATATAATTGTTCTTCAATGATTTTTCACTTGAAGTATTTTAAATGTAATAACATTCCTGGTTGTGTACCATGTTAATTTGAATGAAAATCGCCCCAGGGTTCATATATTTGAATGCTTGTTCCTCCGTTGGTTGAACTATTTCAGAGGAGTTTGGAGATGCGGCCTTCTTTGAGGTTTGAAAAGTTCACACCTTTCCCAATTTGTGCTCTCTCTCTTCTTGTGGCTTTTCTCTTCATTTTGAAGCTATCAGCCACTGCTCCAGCACCATGCCTACACGTTCTCTGCTATGATAGTCATGGACTTGCCCACTGAAGTGTAAGCAACCCTCACATAAACTCTTTCTTCTACGTCTCCTTAGCCACAGAATCTTTTCAGAGCAAGAGAAAAGTCACTAAGACACATACTGAAAATGCCATTGATTATTTAAAAATATCACAAGACAGATACAAAGATTTTGATCTACAGATCAGATTCTGCAGTTCAGAAGACATTTGGAAATTCAGGTCCAGCTAGGCACTATGGATTTCACCATATCATTTAATTGTTTTAATTTTTTCCTATGGTTTTAAGCTTTTCCCCCATATGTTAAATAAAGATAGCAAGAGAAGTAAAACTAAAGTAAAAAATTTTACACATTGTATTAACAAATTCATATAAAATGTTTATTTACAACATTATCATCATCATTACTATTATTATTAATGTGTTTTTACCGAGAGTGGTTTAATATTAGATGACTTCAATTCTCTCTTGTTCTTGCTTTCTCTTTACCTATCTTAGATAGGCTCTCACGTAGCCCAAGCTGGCCTTGAACTCCTTACATACACAAGATTGGCCTTAACTGCTGCTCTTCCTGGCTCTACATTCGAGATGCTGGAATTACAAATGTGGGCCATCACTGCCAGCTACAATTCTTTCCAGTCTATTTTTGAAAAGTTCTAAGAACATTGATGCTTTGAGTTACTCTGACTCACTTCCAATCAAAATTGACAATGTCTCCATAGAGCAAAAAGCTGAGCAGGCCTCCATAAGACCATCAAAACAAAATAACAAAGCATTGATTGTGCAGGTCCCACGATGGCTATGAACATGGCCTCATACTTTTATAGCTGACAGTATCACTTAAGAGGGTAGAAAGGCTGGACATCCCTGGGAAACTGATTGTAAAGCAATGTATGATCCAGATTTGAAGGCGTAAGTCATAAACAATCCCACACCAGTTGGGATCCAAAGGGGT
>LOJH01065986.1:0-10400 GCA_001685095.1 Ellobius talpinus | reverse complement strand
GGCAGGTCACATGTTGCCTCTTCGGTGGTCCACTCTCCTTCTACACACAGAGGCTAGAAGACATCATATTCCCTTTGTTGCTTGGTATGGGAATAGAGCTCAAGTCCCTTGGTAGAAAAGAAAGTGATGTACCTGCTAATCCATCTTTCTAGTGTTTATGGTTTGAATTTGAAGCATTTGAATCCCTCTACTGAGTAAATATCATAATTTTAACAGCATATAACTAGAATTCAAGTTATCAAAATTACCTAGTAAAATATTTTATATAGATATGATTGATTAGTGTAAATTGTTTTAAAAGCTGGCATGCCAAGACAACATTCAAGTTTGTGTTCCAATATGAAGTTATATGTTAAGGAAATAGTAACCGAGATATGAGACTGTCTTAGTTCATGTCCCATTGTTGTGGAGAGACACCATGTCCATAGTAACTCTTACAAAAGAAAGCATTTAATTAGGGCTGGCTTACAGTTCAGAGGTTTAGTCCACAGTCATCATGATGGAAAGCATGACAGCATGCAGGCAGACATGGTACTAGAGAAGTATTTTAGAGTTCTACATCTGGATCAGCAGTAACTGGATGAAAGACAGCTACTGGGCTTGACTTGGTCATTTGAAACCTTAAAGACCACACCCAGTGACACACTTCATCCAACAGTTCACGCCTACTCCAACAAGGCTACATGTCCTACTCCTTTCAAATAATGCCACTCCATATGAGCATAAGGGGAATTTTCAACAAACCACCACACAGACTTTGCAAGTTCTCTAAACCACTTTCCTCTTGACCATCCATAACCATAGGTCTAGAGTCTTTCCTCTCTTCCAAATTATTTCTCTATCTAAAAATAAGCTATTAACTCTGTTTTTAAAAATAACTCTTTGTTCCTATACCTTTCACTAAAACTATAGAACCATTTCTATACTGTATAACAAATTTAATTTGTTCAAATTGTTGCTACACTCATGGCCTCTACCTTAGTTCTTATCAGATCTTAATTTACTCTAATGAGCAACTTGTCTTGGCCAGGTTGTTGATTGACATCTGTTGTTAAACCCAAGTAATTCTTAGTCCTTATTTTACATCACTAGTATCATAACCATATTTGCCATCAGCTGCATTTTTCCTTCTAAACTATAAGTTAATTAGCTGTTCACAAAGAAAAGTCTATGACCTGAAAGGTGTTGTGGGGATTTTCAAAGAGAGTCCCAGGATAGAGCAATCATTTCCATTTCTATTTTCAAAATTTCCTTGCAAAATAATTCAGCAAGCGAAAAAAAACAGAATTTGCCTTTCACCAAGTATAACCCAAAACAAAACTTGAACAAAGATAATGAATATACTCAAAAAACAAACACTTCAAAAGAGCTCTGTCTTCAGAAAGCTCCCATTCCATTATGGATTCCTGATACTGCTTAAAACTCATGCATGTTTTTCAGTATATATGCTTGGCTTCCTCTCCTTACATCTTAATTTCAATACCTTCCAAACATCTATCCTTATACACCTTCTTTTTTCTGCTTACATATGTTGTCATTTTTGTTTGTTTTATATTAATGAATCACATGGCTTTAAATACATTTTCATCTTGGGGGTTGAAAAATGAGCCCTGGCTATTCTTCCAAGGACCCAGGTTCAACTTTTAGTACCAACATGGTTGCTAAACCATCTTTATGCTTCTTAAGGTACTGGGCATGCTTATGGGCACACATATAAAGGTAATATACCTATAAACATAAAATAATAATAATAATAAATTTATTTTAAAATACTTTGAAACCTTACCAAACTCATCTGAGCTCACTTTTGTGGCTAATAAGCTGCTTATTGGTATTCTTACCTGTGATATGCTACAAAATGCCTGTTCTGAAACACAAGCACAATGTTCCTGTTTATCTTTCTACCCCCAAACTACCTAGCTTTAAACTTCCTCCTCTGACTTGATAACCCACAGTCCTTCCATACATCCATTCTCTCCTGCACTGTACTCAGTTCTTACAAAATATTCAAAAAAAAAGGCTGGACAGATTGCTCAGAGGTTAAAGTACTCTCATCCAAACAAGAGGGTTTGTCTTCAGATCCCTAGAACCCACTCAACTAAACAGGAGGATTTGTCTTTAGATCCCTAGAACCCACATGAGTGCTAAATGGCATGGTGGCTTGTCCATGATTCCAGCCTCAGAAGACAGTTATGGGAACATCACCAGAGTCACAATCATGACTTCTAGGTTTTCTGAGAGATTCAGAACAAAGTGGAAGAGCAATCGAAGAAAACTTTTGGCATTTTGTTATGCACACATAAACACACACACACACAAACATGCACACACACTCATACACACATACATAAGAGAAAAATGAGGGAAAAATAATCCACCATGAAATTTTTTCTCAAGAGCTCCATCATGCTCATATGGTCCAGGCTGTCATCATTTCCCTCGGAGCTGTTTCAGAGCTATGTGCTCTTTGATTTCCTCCATACCTCCCTTCAGTCATTTCTTATCATAGCAGCCACAAAACTTTTATAGTGATAGGGTGAGCAATGCCATTTCTCTGCTCAGAACTTTCTTGTGGTTCCTTCCCTTGCTCAAGGTAAATAAAAGCACACCAGTAAGATTTAAGTGCCAGAAAGATCTTCAGCCATCTCTCCAGTGAAATTGTATGCTTACCCTCTAGAAAAGCAGCTCTGGGCACTATTTCTGGATCTTTCAGTAAATAAGTTGAAAATCTCTTTGAGAAAGCCTGATCACTTACCATCACATCTTATTTTTTAACATCTTCAACTCTTCAACCGCAGCATTTCCTTTTGTGTAAGACACATGCTTGCCAATCTAATACAGTGACCCACGGTCTTCGTTCCTTTCTACACCTCTACTTTACTTCCAACTCTAGTGTTCACCGTCTTACAAATAATTTTTGTATTTGTTTTTATAATGTCAGTCTCATCATACAAACAAACAAAAAAAAACCCTCACTGATAGAAGGGATTTTTGTCTATTTTCTTCACTGTTTTATCCCCAAAGCCTATAATGGCTCTTTGAACAACCTATACATATAGTGGGTATACGTTGAGCAATGTTATCATGAACAAATTTTATAAATTATTTTGCCTAGTAAATAAAGAGTATTGAACATAAAACCTTGGAAAGGCAAATGCTGAACTTGCTGGAGCACCCAACCATCAGAGTGAAGGCTAGTTTAACTTTTCTGTTTGTTTCTTTTAAGCAGAAAAGTAGACTATCAGTGGGAGCAAAGATATCAGAGGATGAGTCTCAACTGACCAAAATAGCTCTACTTAGGATCAGAAAGTTCAATGCTGCAGAAGCAGTGCTATTGCTGTGCTGTTTCTTTTTCCCAAGAAAAATCCATTTGTAACACGGAGCCCTCCAGAGATTTGTCACCATTTACCAGTCTTCAATCCAAAGAGTGTCAAGACTGACCCAGCCAATTTCCAGGGTCACACAGCCTTCGCTTTAACACTTATGAAAACAGAAGACAATTTCAGCCCTGAAAAACACAGTGGAAAATCAATGATTCTAGGCTCATTTTCAAAGATGACAATATGGTCTCAAGCCCTTATTAAAAGGAGAAATAGATAATGGGATCTATTTTCCTACCACCAGTGCCACTCCCCTGAAGCTGTGTATATGAGACAACAAATCAATGCTTTAAGTCAACAAGATACTCTTGAATATACGCACTCTCCTCACCAAGAGTGTATTCATTTATGCTGTCACCACTCCACTAATTTCCTTTTTGACATTTTGCTTTTAAGAAAGTGTGATTTATTTTTAACATATTTTTTTTTTAATTTTTACTATCTCGGTGCAATGCATACAACAATATTCCAAGCGTTTTGGGTGTGAAATAACCCAATCATATCCCATGTTGTTTCATGAATATGGACAGAGTGTTAGAATTATGGGAATAAGTCATGTGTCCAGCCTTTTCCTCATTATTTAGAAACTTGAATTCATTGTTGAAACTTTTCCCAGCTTCTGAGAGATCCAGAAAATTCTGTATGACCAAGAGAAAAGTTTCCTCTTGTTTTCTCCCTATAGTCCATCACGGTGTGTCAAGCTTTCAGAAAAGTATATACTAAAGGATTCTTGCAAAGTGAAGCTCAAAAGGGTGGCTTATGCTCGCCTGTGCCTGTCTGACTTCTTTGTGCTATCTAGAGATCTCTTTGTCCTTTTATTAGGATGGCTTTAGATTATCCCAGAAAAACGGTGCAAAATCATCAGAACCAATACACCTCAGTGCCTTTCAGTCTATCTTCCTTCATCATGCTACTTCCAGAATCTAGGAGAGGTTTTACGATAACTACTTCTACCATACTAGGTTCTATGAAACTGAAATAGCAATTACTACTGGCCAGGATTTAATGAAAGGACAATTTGCAATAGTTCATGCATGACATAAGGCTATATTGAAGTAATGATGCCCTAAGATTGCTGTGACGGCAGAGATTTGTTTAATGACAAGTCCAGGAAAGGAAAGGAAAGGAAAGGAAAGAAAAGGAAAGAAGGAAAGGGAAGGAAAGACACAATTTGACAGAGAGAATGTTCTGGGATGAGAGGGGGCTTGTTACTGTGTGGGTGGAGAATGCTTTCACGGTTATTTTTATTTCTTTGTTTTAATATTATAAGAAAAAATAGTTTTCCCCTTCAGTTTCCTCCCTCCAAACTCTCCCATATACCTCTCCCTACTCTCCTTCAAATTCATGGGTTCTTTCTTCACTAATCCTTACTGCATGCATGTGTACATATATATGTATATTCGTGTGTGTGTGTCCTTTTCAGTCTATATAATGTCACTTGTATGCATGTTTTAAGGACTGTCCATTTGGCACTGTAAAATCAGTTGGTATGTTCTTCCCTTGGCAAGACCACCTCTCATGGTCCCAGCTTTCCTCAGTTCTTCATACTTCTTTGTGTAGGGCTGTGGTCTCCTGGCCATTTCCTGTCTGTTTTGGCACGTCCTTTAGTGTTGTCTTTGTTTATTACGTAAGTTATCTGATAGTTGAAATAGAAGAAGAGGTATCTTTAAGGAGCAGAGAGTGTGGTAAATGTAGAAGAAAGAGGGCACTATATAATAACACTGGATATGTTTGATAAGGCCACATGGAATCATACTAACAACTATTTACCTAACAAAAAGTATAATACACACAATTTCTGTGAATAAATACACATACATAACGACAGTGCACCCTCCAAGAGACCAAGAGCACCTACAAAATCCCATTACCCACCATGAGCAGCCCTCTTTTGCAGTTGTTTTAGCCTTTGACTGAAGTAGTCAGACAGCACAAAATGACTTTGCAGTGAGAAAATAAGGGTCTGCAGCTTCATTCCCATTTACCTCTTATCTGTTGTCAGAATTTTTCCTTTGCTAAACTCAAGTGAATACAAGAAAGTCAGAGATCCAGTGAAATATCCCACACCTTCTGTGGAAAAGAAAAGTTGACAATAGTAGAATACAAATCACTATCATTTCTGATTTTATAGTCTTTCACTCTGAAATGAACAAGAATTGACATTCCCTTTTTCTATTTTTGTCTATTAGTGTAAACTTTCTGTCTGCCTTTGTCTTTAATTGCTGTGCTCGCCTGAAGATTATGTCCTTTTTATTTGTGTTTGGAAAAGTTGATATATTCCCTGAAATGACCTATGTGTCTTAAGTGTATATAAACACTTAAATGGTAGCTAATGACTCCATAATGTTTTATGTATTATAAATAGTGACTTATTTATGTGTCATTATTTAATCCTTTAATATTATCAGATTAATTTCATAGATGAGGAGACCAAGGCACAGAAATGTCATGTGAGCCCCTCAGACTCACATGACAACAAAACCACAATTGATCTTTAGTCACCTGCCTTGGATGCCTTCACACTCTGGGACACTATTTAGAACAGCTAATACCTTATTGTCCCGACACAATTCCTTGCAATATTTTGGGCTGCAGTAGTGATTAGAAGAAAAAATTACAAACACAAAGATTTTTGAGTCTATTAGATGACATATTGAAAATAAAATGTACTAGAGACTGCATGGAAGGACGCTTGTAATACCCCAAATTAATCTAAATAAACAATCTAGAGTAAGGGGATAATGACATTGAGAACACACAAAAAGGGCCTAATTTCTGATATCTGAAAGGCACACGGAGGTAAATTTCTACTGCTAGATATGTTCATTGC
The DNA here is from genome assembly GCA_001685095.1 of Ellobius talpinus. NCBI lineage: Eukaryota > Metazoa > Chordata > Mammalia > Rodentia > Cricetidae > Ellobius > Ellobius talpinus. Next base: position 4,190 of record LOJH01065986.1, on the reverse strand, counting down.
TTCATTGAAGCTAATGTTAGTTGGAAATAAATTTTAGCCTCAATAGATTTTTGTGTCAAAGATATCATTTTTTCCAGAAACAAAATATCTGCAAGTTCAAATGATAATAATATTTTTCAAAGGCAAATGGTCATAGACCAAATTCCACAAGAGTTAAGATACATTTATCAATTTTTTCCAGCAGTTGTCTATAGTTTTCAAACTGCAGTAGAGATGTTACTCATGTCCAGTGAATGCCTAAAACTGAATAAAACACTTGGCACAAATCAGGAACTCAAAAGTGATTATTTTTAGTGTAGAATAATTGAATTTTTTGTTTGTTGTTTTAGTGTTAGAAATGGGGTCTTAGTGTAACTCATTCTGGCCTGTAACTTGTTATATGCAAAGTATAAGCTTGAATGAATGAGCCTCCTGCTTCTGCTTCCAAAGTGCTGGGTTTATAGCTACATACCACCAAGCCTAGAAAATCTAAATCTAATTATTTGAATGTGTCTCTAGTTTTTATCATTTAAATCACCAGTAGTTTCCTATTCACTTACTGTATCCTTCTGGGCACCGAATATAAAAGATCCAGCCATTATATGCATGGAAAGCATTATATTTATATATATATATATATGCAATCTCTCCTCCCACATTCTTTACACACATATAAAATATTCAAATATATGTTTACTCAGGTAAGTAAATAGATATTTACCAATATTAACCATCTAAATTAAACATAAATATAAATTAATAAAAGTAAACATTGTACAGTTCTTTATTTTTCTCATGTTTTCTCGTGAATTCAAAACATTAGATACCTTACCTCAATCTGTTAAACCTGTTCTATGTATTAGAATATGCAAACCCAGCTCTTCCCATTCGGTTTCCATGTAAAAACATCATGCTATTTTTAACAAGGAAAGTTTCTACTCAGTGCCTTGAGGGCTTTCAAAAACTCTTTAAGGGCAGAGGGGCAGATTGTCAGCTGAACTTCTCAGGACTCAAGGAGTCATAGAGAACTGGTCCTCCCGATGCTCCTATTTCTCAGACCACTAGAACTAAGTCACAAGCAGTGGCCTTTCTATTGCACCCAAACTGCCAGGAGGTTGTCTTGTTTTCAAGATCTTACTTTCCAACAAGAATTTAACCTTTGCTTCCCGCAGCCCTTCAGAAGCAGTCCTGAGCACTCCTAATTGGCTGAAACTCATTTGCATTAAAAAGTGCTAGCAGCAAAGGAGATTTTTTTAAATGGCAATTTTTACTTCATATAACTTTTCCAAGGGGAAAAAAATGGAGAAGTGTTGTGCTTCCAAACTATGTGTTTGAATCAAATCTATTAGGTCACAGTAGAAGCTGACACTGGAAAAGCCAAAGAATTTACTGAATGTAGAGAACCCGGGTTTGATTCCGGCACTCACACTCGCTACCATGAAAACGCCCTACGCGTTCTCATAGCCACACTTTTCACACTTTTGGAAAGTGTCCAGTTCTCGTAACAGGATTATCATTAGGGTCACATCAGGAATGAACTGAAAAACATCTAAGAGACACCAGGCGCCCATCCTTTGCCAGGAATACATGACCTATAAGGATAATTTTAAAAGTGCCTTCATTTCAGTTGCTGTTGCCAGTCTGGCACTAAATGAATTTTATTACAGGCTGCTTTTTAAAATGATCTGAATGCATATATCAACAATTTATACCATTGTCTCACCACCACCCCTGCAAGAAACGGAACTTTAACTGGAAAAACATGATCACTCCAAAGTCCTGTGAATGTATGTGAAGCACATCATTCTGAAAGGCCATTGAAATGATGTCACTTTTTAAAGCCTGTCCACACAGTTGCTTATTAGCATATTATGTTTTTGCTGCCCATTATCTCATATTTTCTTCATTCTGCATGATTTGTTAGTAAACAATAAAAGCTATACTTGAATTTTGTTTTCTCAAATATCATTTATGTCTATCTTACAGGGTCTGAGTGTTTTCAATATTCACATTGAGAAGCCTTCCCAAGTCTGTAATTTTATTGTGTAATTTTATGATGCTTAGTTTATGTTGTAGTTGACCAACTCTCTGTGAATTGGATTTTAAGCTGTGGACAGTTAAGAATGAAGCTTTCTAGTTCAGTAAGTCCCTTGATAACAGGCAAAGAGTTACTAGGGAATTACTTTTCAGTTTCTGTTATCATTTTGATTGAAAAAGTGTAAACTCACAACAATTACCTAGTGTGATTTACTATTTTGATTGAGCTCTAGTTGCCCCTGAAATAGGATGACCTTACAGATAGTATTGCCTTGAGCCCCCAGAAATCAATAAGTATAATAAAGTCTTTTTTTACTGACCCTTCCTCCCTACTCCCTGAGTCAATTGCTTTTTCCTCCTGATTTTTCATAAAAAGTTCCACAATTCCCTTTACTATATATCAAAAGTGAAATGTTTTTTTTGGGGGGGGATGAATATAGTTGTTTGTTCTTTCAATTCTCTTTACACTCTTTGCTTTTTATCTGTTTCTATGACACTGTCATGTTTATCAAACAGCTAAGGCCTCACATTTGGAATAAAGCATCACACCATAGTACAATGACCCAGGAATTTTATTATATCAGGATTCCCACACTGTTGTTTTGTCCTTTGCTAAATTATAGGAGACTTGGAAATCCTTTGTATAATGCAGTTGCAAGAATAACAACTTAGTAGAAGAAAAATTTCCCTTTCTTGTAAGTCAGAAATACCTTCCTAGGCAAAAGATCCATATCAACTCTATTTACCCATCAAAGGGGTTTAAACACCCTCATGCCTAAATTTCTCTCTTGAGGAAGTACATCTCAGTTTCACTGGCAATGTGATGGCATGATGGACACCTAGTTTTCTGGGTGATCATTCATCTTCATTACAACTTAACCATTTACCAGGCAGCAGACCTGACCAAAAAGAATTAAGGCTGGTAGTGGTCCAGTAAAGACACTGCAACGTGTCCAGGCTACACAGCCACTGCCTCTTTGGTCAGCTCCCAGGTACTACTCTTACTGGCATTTTCCAACTTTGTCCCACGCAGAAAATATAATTGTTAGGGTCAGAATTTAGCTCAGTAATAGAATGTTTACTTAGCATTAAGGAGGAATGAGATTCAATTTCTAATATCACAAAGAAAAAGGAGAGGAGGGGTGGGAATGAGAAAGGAGGGTAAGGGAGGGGAGAGGACCAGAGGAGGGGGGAGAGAAGTGGAAAAGAGAGGAGAGGAGATAAGATGAGAGGAGAGAGGCTCTTGTAAGAAATATATTTCTTTACTAGTACTAAGAAACCAGTTTTCCCTCATGTCTATGAAAAGGCTGTAGCTCATTTTACAGCATTGATTTCATAGTTCAGTATTTCTATAAGAGTCATTTATTATAATAGATGTTAGAAAACAGTCTTGATGAAAAAGAACTGAATTTGGCTACACAATAAGGGTCATTCCATGAAAGGAAACTGATAGTGACGTGAACTATTTAGTGCCCATCTTTGGGGCTAGTGTAGTAGCATCTGGGTGAAGAACTAAAGATATGTGATCGACTTACTGCTTGCTTCTCATCCAAGACTGAATTCTTTCCCTGTGCTGTGTGCCTATAATAGACAACATAAACAGCAATTGACAACAATTTTGTGCTTAGTTTATTGATTCAATCAACTTTCATATCTGACTGTGTATCCTCATTTATAACCTCAATTGATGAGATTTAGCCCTACATAGAAACTTTATGAATCAGATAAGCACTTAAAGGGAAAGTTATAAAAGAAGTAAAAATTAGAAAACCACATATCTATTTCACACAAGTAGAAATTTAATACAATGACTGAGAATATTTTCATATTCTTGCTTTAAATGTATATCTGTAGTGATTTTGAGTTGACTGCTTACCAAAGTTGCGTGCCTTGTAGAGTAAATTAATTTCTGAAGTTTATGACAAAGGGGGAGCTCTTAACTTTTACCTTACCTTTACCTTCTAACCTGGACCGTAACTCTTCCTTACTGTCTGTTTTGTTACCTGTTTTCATCTAACTTGATTACAGAAATAAGTCATCAGCATATAACTTTGATCTTGGCATTCCACTAGTTCCTTACTGAGCTGAATAACTAACACAGCTTAGCCCTCCAAACACAGCAGATTCAAATCCTATTAAATCCAAACCAAAAAACCAAAAGTTCTCGTTATCTT
>LOJH01065985.1:0-10400 GCA_001685095.1 Ellobius talpinus | reverse complement strand
CTTTTGGGTATATATCCAAAGGATGCTCAACCATGCCACAAGGACATGTGCTCGACTATGTACAAAGCAACATTGTTTGTCATATCCAGAACCTAGAAACAACCTAGAGGCCTTTATTCTTATTAGTAGACAGAAACACACTTTACTTATTAATGTCTTTTTATTTGTAATTGACACATATTAATTGATACTGGTGGGCAATGTTGCCAGGCCTGGTAGGTCTCTACTGAAGGAGGCCTGGATGGGCCAGGGTTCCTTTAGCTAGTGCTGAGTGCTCAATTATTCTTAATCTTTATCACAGCTAGGACTGAGGATCCCAGCAATGCCAGATTTGCCACCTTCCCGCTTCATCGAGCCCAAAGATACTCAGCTGGAGATCCTGCATGTCAGCTACCAAACAGGCATTCATCCCTGGCTACCATCCTGTGAGCCCCCCAGTCAACATGTGGAGAAGTTGAGGTTCAGAGAAATAGCTTGACAAAGATAGCAATGGAGAACAGCCTGCTCCCCACCAGGCCCAAGAGGAAATAATTTTATATGTCTTAACTTTCAAAAAGAGCCTCTGGGCTAGGACCACTGCTGCCAATTCAGGTGAGGAAACCAAAAATGCCGAACTAGGTGGAATTTACACCTGCCGGTCAGATTTGGGTCACTTTCTGTCCACTGCAGCCCCCAGTGCAGAAAGGATAGATGTCATGCTGAGAGAGGCCACACTGACTCTTTGGTAGATTTAATCCAGTCTTCCACAAGGCTCACTGCCTAGGTATGCACAGATATGCCTATCTGTTACACATGAACACATATGCACATATGCCTGTACGCATCCATGTTCCTGCATGTATACACATACATATGTGCACAAGAGTGAGCACACCTATCCTTGTCTCTCTTTCCAAGCTGTGTGGGTTGACACTAGGAACAGTGAAGTCAAGTTAGTGGGAGTGGCATGTGGACAGAGTGCAGCCAGGTATCCTGGGCTGTGCCAGTGCCCAGCAGAGCAAGGTCTCCCACTCACCCATCTCAGAGGCCCAGAACAGGAACCCTTGTGGGTAAGAGACACATGGACCTTCTTTGTCTGCTACAGATTAAAGCAAGGATAATATCCACCATCAAGGAATCAGATTGGATACAGCTTAAAGCCTGCTCAACATGGCACTATCATGCTAAGTAGTACACCAGCAAGGGGGCAATTTCCTCCCTCCTTAATTTTACCCAGCAGCAGGGGCACAACCAACCCAGCTCTGGCAGGAAATGGGACAGGCTGAGGGGCCCTAATCCCCATTGCCCTGGACAGACAGATGGACAGACACGTGGCAGTCACAGCTACCTCTCTTGTCCTGTCGATCTCGAGAAGCAGTCACATGAGATGCTGTTTCAAGACAATATTTTTGAGAGTCTGAGCTGAGATAGTACTCAAGTATCCTCAGAGCTGTAAATTATGTGGGTTGAACTAATGAGCTATATATGTATCTTTCATCCCCTAATTAACTGTGGTTTAATGAATTTCTCAGCACATTGCTGCCAGATAGTCTTTCAGCCCAAAAGATTTTCTTCCCCACCATTGCAGGTAAATATTTAAAGATCCCAAATTAAAGGGAGCACCAGGGCCCAAAATTGGAGCCTTGATGCCACCTAGAGTAATTAGACCCCTGTTGCATTGATTCAGTGTTTCCATTTTTCCTCTCCCCACCCACCCAAGGGGATGGCAGCGGACCTCAGGCATTAGAAACCTGGGAGCCTGGGGCTTGCTTTCCTGTCAGGCCTGTGCCCAGCTCCACTAGCTGGCAGTCCTTCTCCTGCGTATAACCCTGGGGGAGAGAACAGGAAACATTATCTACTTGCTGGTCCCAAGTTGGCACCAAGAATCTTTAAGACAAGAGGGGACAGAGACAACCTAGTGCCCAGGGCTCTGGGAAAGTCAGAATGCTGCTCATGAACATCCCAGCTTCTGCCCTACCCAAGCAGGTAGGTGAGGACCATTCTCCTCTCAGGTCAGCTATCATCAAGGCTTATTAGTATTAGCACAGTCTTCACTAGCATTAGCTTTACTCTATAATACTTAGTGCCCCTTCCATTAGGTGGCCTCTACAGAACAGAAAAACCTTAACCTAAAAGATCCATCTCTCAACAGTGAACAGAAAAGCCTTAACCTAAAAGATCCAATCCCCCCTCTCCAATGGTGAACAGAAGGCCTTAACCTAAAAGATAAATCCCCCAACGGTGTTGTCCCAAGTGATGAGTGGGTATTGCCCATGGTCCTTGAAGTACAATGGGTAAACATTGTACTTCACCCATCTTCCCCCTTTCTCACATGATGCTGGGAAAGGTTCCTGTATCATAAGACACAATTAGGTATTAGTGGGAAGTGTTGGGCAAAGCATCCCATGGAGGGCAGGAGTCATGGTCCTCGTTCTAATCTCATCACTGCAGATTACTGAAGTAAGAGTTGGAGCATCCATTAATTGACCAACAAAAGCTTTGCTACACCATGGAGGAGAAGAAAGATCAGAGTACAGAATTAGCCAAAAGAGGAGCCAGAGTTCTAGGGTCTGAGACAAGCTAGGGACAGGGAGGAACACAGGAGTGCAAAGAGACTTCTCATCTCTGCCCTCCTCGGCGAACCACAGGGAAACATTATGCCTCTAGACTCTAATAACCAGAGTCTGAACCATCCCAGGGCCTCTCTAACCAGGGCTTGGAGGCAGCCTAGAGGGTGAGGCAGGGTCTGCCCCACTATTCCCTTTACCCTCTGGTCACAGGAACCCATGCCATCCTAGGATACCTGAGAAGTCACAGCCCTCCTAAGCTCCCTGAGGGCCTGGTGTGGAGACCTCACTTTGCTTGTCCTGTCACAGGTGCTCTCTAGTGGTACTGATGGTTTGTCTAGTGCCTGAGACTAGCCCAACCCAAGGGAAAGAAGCAAGAAGAGCTCCTGACAGCGGCTTCAGCTGCCATTCAGCTGCCATTACCCTGACAGAGCAGCTCATGGTACAGGGGAGCGTGGCTCTGAAAGAAGCCCGAGGGTTTTCTCAGCTACAGGGGTCTAGAGCAGCACCCACCTCTGCTATCAGTCTGGCACCTGCTCACATCAGCTCCTGATTCCTCTAGGCCCCTTCCCACTGCTCAGGACCCAGCTCTCTCTCTCTCTCTCTGAGTAGCCTATATAAGAACGTCACCTTGCCCAGTGACATACCCTGAACACTTACTCCAGGCCTAGTGCCCTTGCTACCACATCCTCTCTAAAGCCATATTCCATACAAGGCCTCCACCCACCAGCCCTAGCTCCTACCTGCACCTACATGCCAGATCACACCACCTTCAAAAACAATCACTGTAAGTCCTTCTATCTCCTCTATAGTCACCTCTGCAGCTAACGATGGCTCTCATTCATTTTCAGGACTCTGGTATCTGGTACGATTCTTGGACTATTACAGGAATCACAAAGTACTTGATGGACCAATGACTAGATGGAATAATAGTCAGATGGATGTATCATAGATGGGTGTAGACAGGTGGAAAGATGGATGGACAGATAGACATGTAAGTAGACAGATGACGGTGGATTGGTGTGAGAATGGTAAAGGTTTACTAGAGGGATAAGTAGGTAGATGGGTGAGTAAATGGATGGATAGATGATGGAGGCATAGATGGTAGGGAAATAGATGGATAAACTTTCAATCTATTCACAAAAGAGAATAAAACAATACCATGAGATGTTAAGTTTGGTTTTGCACTATCTCCAAGGATAGCAGGACAAGGAAAGGGGCTTCTGAGGCTTCTGGTAAGAAGCTGTGAATGGCAAACCTGGCCCTAAATGTCTCTAGAGTATGGCCCACCTCTAAATATCTCTTCAAAGCACTGAGTCAGACATTGAGAGGAAAAAGCGATTAGGGAGTGGGGGAACAAGATGCACTAGGCAGGAGAAAGAGAAACATGGGTGGGGGTCTCCAAAGGCCTCAGGAAGGGTGACTCTTGAGTGGTGGGTCAAAATGACCCCTCAAGAGGCATATCACTTGAAGCTCAGTCCAAGGATAGTGAAAGGACCAGCCAGAGCCCATTAATAAAGGCCTTCTGTATAGCAAGTATTGGTTGGTTGGTCTCCAGGTATTCCAGATAGTCTGGAATGTGGTGCTGATAACCAAACATTCCCCACTCCCTCCAAAGATGAGAAATCCACATGTTTCTCCCTGGAAGGAAGCCCCAATGAGACTGGGCACTTGTGAGCGCTGTCCAGGAACATAGATCAGGTCAGTCTGAGTTTGGCAGAGGAAAGAAGTGAAAATTGATGGCGGAAACTGATAAACAGGGCTGGAGCACTTCCTTTGAGTGGGGGGGGCTCTAAGGCCTCAAATATCTGGCTTCAATCTAGACTCCATTTCTGGACCCAGAAAAACTGATCCTTGCATCTGGGGACCAAGTAAAGGGGGCTACCCACTACTAAAATATAGAAAATGCCTGTCCTTGTTTATTAAATATGCCCAATAGCTCACAAGTCATGACTGCACAGCCAGCAGCTGTCACAGACAATGACTTCAAATGACTATGGCACCATCATCCAGTCACCTTTGTCACCTTCACCCTACCCCCTGAAGTAGGCTGAGGGCTGCCTGGGCACAGTCCTAGTTCACACAACACCTAGTTTGCAGAACATTCATAGAACTTTCCACACAGCCCCTGGCACAGGTCATCCCAGAAAAGCCCAGCAGTGACCAGCTCTGAGCCAGACAGAGGCATGTTTCAACTGTAGGCATCCTGCTGCCCAGGTGTGTGGATGTCTGTGCTCTGTGGCACAGGAGCTCCTCTGCCAAAGCTCTGGGACTTTAGTTGTCTGTCAACTATTGGTATGTGTCACAGCACTAGCTAGAGCTAAACATGCCCTTCATAGCCTGGATGCTTTTGTGGTCACTCAAGGGCATCGCCAGAACCAGGCAAACATGCCCTGAGCAAAACACCTGCATTGTAAGGCGTTGGTTTCAGTCATCCTTATTACCCCCTCAAGGGAGTGTGGTTGTCAGTTTTCCATCCTCATTTCATATATGAGGAAACTGAGGCTCTGCCCACACCTGAAATCATTCTAGTAGATCATTCTTAAAGCAAAGCCAGCGCTAGACGCAGCTCCAGATGAACCCAGGGCCTTCTAGGACTCTTCCTGACCCTGGGATCTGAAGCAAGCAGGGCAGTAACAGACCTCTCTCCTACTGGAGACTTAGTTTTGTCCAGAAGAGCTTCAAGTTCACACCCATTCTGCACCTCTTCCTTCAGTACCAGGATGCTCAAGCCACATTCTCTTAAGATGCTGACCAAACCTTACCTTCCCAGGGGCCTTCTGGGACTCCCCCAGGCAGCATATGCCCCATGCTGCTTCCTCTACCCTAGCACGTTTGGTACATCCCTCTATGAACTCACCCAGCACTCTGCACCACAATGATCATTTATGAATCTGTGGGGATAGAACCTCAAAGCGCATGAATAAATGGATGAACGAATGACTATGGTCTGACGCAAACTCTACTTTGGTGTGCAAATTCCTTATATCTCCAGGAACAGAGGAAACATGTCTTCCTCTAACAAGCTGTAGTCAATGACAACTATTTTTCTACACCAAAGACACTAAACATCCATCACCTTTGTCAGCAGGCAAATGACATCTCCTGATACCTACTGGGGTGCTGTGGTGGAAGAATGTGTTTACATAGCTTGTATTCCCTGAGAATGTTATTATCTCCAGGGGTCCCTGGTACATGTGTAATATTGGTGCATGGCCTAAATCCCTTCTGTGATGATTTCATGCTGGATTTGCTGAGTCTCCAAGCAAAGTCACAGATGCAAAGGAGGAGCATTGTCTTTGGGGCTTCACCAGATCTGTCAGGCAGAAAAATAAGTGCTGATAATATTTGTAATATGTTTACTAACAGAACCAGGGGCTCTACAAAGATGTCCTTTATGACACAAAACACTTAACTAAGATGGAAAATGGCATTACTTGTGTTAAATTCAAAATGAGCACTTCGTCCCTGATTGCTAGAAACCCAGTAAATGTCATTAGCTTTCTGAGGTTACAGTGAAACCCACAAAGGGTTACTCTTTGATAATTACATTTACTGTAACTATAGAAACAAGGGACATCAGACAAGCCCAGCTGACAGCTCTCTGTTTTCCCCTAAGAAAGGCTGTTCATCTGCATGTGGCCAGCTCCAAAAACTGGCTGCAGGTCCCCTGTTTCTGAGTTCAGCTCAGCTCAGCAGCACACTCTCTGGAGAACTGTTTCCCCACAGGCAGCAGGCTGGAGCCCCAGGACATGGGCTGCTGTGATTCTTGATTGGAAACTGATGATAAAAGACAGAGCTGAGGATGGCTCTTCCTGTGGCTTCTGCATTGAAATGTGCTCCTAAGTGTGAGCAGGGAAGTTGGGCTTCCTGGGGCATGGTTCTGTGGCAGATGCATTATTTATGGCCTGTGTTCTATTGTGCAAAGCACTTCCCCACACAGAGCTCTGGCTGCCTTTCCAAGCACACCCCTAACTCCCTTCCTGTAGGACCAAGAAACACACACACAGTCAGCCCTGAAGCAGGCCTGGAGAACCTTAGCCTTCTCAGACACCATCCACACCGCAGCATAGACATACAACAGGCCAGGCCTAGAACCAACATCAAAGGGGATGGAGGCAGGAGGCCACACAAGGGAATGGGGAAGCCATCATGCTCTCCAAGTTGGCTAGGCTCCCCTGAAGCCTCACCAGGCTCTGTAAGTCCCAGGCTTGGCTTAGGACCCCATCCTCCTCCAGCCATCACAAATTCTCATGCCCCCACCTTGAGCCCTGGAGACCACCTGTACTGAGAATCCCCTGCAGATCTAGGGATGTCCCACGCACTATTCCTAGAGGAATAGATCTCAAAGGTATTAGGCAAAAGTCACAGATGACACAGACAGAGAAGCTGTGCCCACTATACAGAGTCAATGGGCCTCACCTGCCCTTGCCCAACATTAACACACACCATCTCGACTCCTAAGGAGCTACACCATGCTCTGTCTCCGCAGTGGCTGCAGGACAACCACCACACAGTTGCCCCGTAGTCACTGGGCAGCCTGAAATCAGGGCGGCTGAAGAAGACATGGGGCCATTCAGATGGCGCTCCCTTCTTCCTTTTAAACGTGGGAGAGGATCAGACACCTTGGTTCTCTCCAACAGCCCATCTAGTCCTACTTGTCTGTGTGTCTGTCTTCCCAGATAAGCCTAAGCAGACAGATGGCTCGGTGGGCACTCACTCACCTCTCCCACTGCTAGGGCTCAGGCAGCTCCTTCAAGTTCCTGTCAGCCTAAGGCTGCATCTCTGGCCAGGGTTTGGGCTCTGCTTCCTTCGGCAATGAACTGGCTAGTTTCTGGGGGAATTTTCAAAGGCAGTGTAGATGTCATCACTCCACTGTAGCTAAGCTTACCCTGATAACAGGAGCATCCACAAGTGAAAACAGCAGCTCTCTCTCCATTCCAGGGGAGCAGCACCCTAAACAAGTGTTTAATGCACAAGGCTATTTGGAATATGTAAGTGAGAGTCACACACTAGGGGGACTTTTACAGTTCCCCTGCAATCACAGCCTGACCTGGGGAGCTGTCTAGTCTGTGTGCTCCCATTTAAAAAGATGGCTCTCATCAGGCAGCCCCTCTCTACCTGCAGCATCCTCTCCTCATCTCAGTAATACTGCCCCTACCTTACCCCTGGCCCTGGTCTTCAGGCGGACAAATGGTTCTATTCTCTGCAACTGCTGTCTCTGATCATCATTCCCTGGGACAACCTGGTTCTTGCCAAACATGGATCAATTCACCTGCAGCATGAGCACTTGCAGGCATTGATGTAGGCTGGGCATCAGCAAGGAAGGCATCCACATAGTCCTAGCTGATGTGAACTGACTGAGGACAATTAGGTGGATTCAGAAATATAATAACAAAGTCCAAACTAGGACGGTTCCTAACAACTGGCAAAGTCTCTAGCGCTAGGTCTCAGGGCTCAGAGGACATTGATTACTAATGATCCCATTGCAGGGACGACTAGCACAGGATTGGGTATCCAAAAAGATGTCTACAGTAGTCCTTACTGAGCAACACAGTGCTCAACAGAGACAGGTGGGAAGTTAGACTTAAGAACAGGGGAGAAGAGTCGAGAAGTTATAGAACCAGGCTTGGGTTCAGTCACCTTTAAACTTGATAGGAGACAACAGACTAGTGTGGCTACCGTTGGGCACATTATCAGCGAGACAGCAAGCCGAGAAAAGCAAGAAGCTCTCTTGTCACATCAGATGTCACTGAAGCCAGGCAGTGGTGACGGATACCTTTAAACCCAGCACTCAGGAGGCAGAGGTAGACGGATCTCTGTGAGTTCGGGGCCAACCTGGTCTACAAGAGCTAGTTCCAAGACAGGCTCAAAGCTACAGAGAAACTCAGTCTCAAAAAAAAAAGTCAGCTGAAAGCTGAGCTATCTTGGGATCAGCATTCAGGGGAGACAGTGGTACTGTGGGGCAAGAATAGAAGAACAAAGCTAGCCAGGTATACAAGACAAAGATTCCAATGGCAAGCCATGGCTGAGGGACCCAGAGAGAAACAGGAAAGGACTGAGTGTGAAGGTGACATGCGTGCCAGCTCCAGACACCTAAAAGGATTGTCCCCAGGAAGATAAAGAGCTGGGGAGACATGCCAAGGACTTTCTCTCCCTAATCCAATTAGAACAGTCTGAAATCCACTGAAACAAAAAGCCTCCACAGCAACACCAGAGCAATGAGCAGAAACATGCCCCATGGCAACCACTGCAGCCTTCCACCAGCCAGAGTCCTGGTCAGTGTGCCCCACTTCGGTCAGCCTTCCACCCCAGCTAGGCTACTGACCCTCCAGAAACACGGGATGGAATAGCAGGAGAAACATAGATAAGTAAACAGATAAACAAATACGGTTGCATACAGTCTATGTTTTTAAAAAGTTTGTTCAACATCAGAGGGCCATCCAAGCCTAAAATAGCCTCATTGTGAAGCAGGAGAAGAAGGCCCGTGGGATGGCAGAGAGGGTAAAGGTGCTTGCCACCAAGCCTGACAACCTGAGTTCAAACCCTGGAACCCACAGAGTGGAAGGAAAGAACAGACTCCCACAAGTTATCCTTTGATCTCCCCATATACATCATGGTGCATGCGCGCGTGCACACACACACACTGAAAGTCAAAAAACAGCACAAGATTTTGCAAGAATTAAATGCTACCTGTCATTTTAAAAATGAAGAAAATACATTACATCAATGGAATAATAGAGTTCAAAATAAATTATTCTCTATGGTTCTAATAAAACCACCGTCAGAAGATATAAAAATACAGCGTATAAACATATGTATACATATGCAAACAAAAAACAGATTTTAAAATGTCCTAGTTAGTTCAGGCTAAGATATTCTGCCATAACCAACAACCCCAAAAGTTCAATGGCTTAAGTGTGTTTATGGGCTGTAGCTCTGTCCCAGATCATCTTCCTTACAAGACCCAGCCAAGAGAGCAGGGCCCCGTCTCTGATGGTGGAGTAAAAATGAATGTGGCCAAGCCATAGTGCACCTCCTGGGAGCTTCAGTTCAGAGAAGCCACATGCTACTCTCACTCCCCTTTCACTGGGCATGGCCAGCCACATGGCCAGGGATGACATCATCCAGGCAGCCAGAAAGTCTTACAAAGAAAAGCTGTGGATATTTTGAACAATAACAACAATCTCTCACATATAGCAGCAAGAGAGCAATGAGTGGGGACTGTTCTCAAGAGGAATGATGACACAGAGAAGAAAATACTGGAAGAATTCAAAGACAGGATCTGTGATTCCCCAAGTAGACTCCAGAAACAGATCCAAGCTGACATGGTCATCTCAGAAAGTTCAGGGAATTGTGGGAAGAGCTGAAATTAGGAATCAAGAGGTCACAGCGACCCTAAGGAAGAGTTCATGCACAGAAACTATTGCTGAATTGTGCACTTTGTCTGAGCAGAGCTAAGTAGCCAGGACCTCATAGATGGAGCTGAAGGCTGGGCCTCAAAGCTCCAGACAACCCATGAGGACATGAATTCATGTCTTTAGATGACCTAACCTAGAGCAAATGTTCCAGTATGATCTTTTGAACTGTCATCTCTAGTAATTTACTGCCCAAAATGACAAGAGTACCCAAACCTCTGCAGTGCTTCTCAATGCTCTCTACCTCTGTCTCTCTCGCCTTCCTTCTTTTTCTTCCTCCCCTCCTCTTCCTTTTCCTCTTCTTCCTATTTCCCTTCTCTTCCCTTCCTCTTCCTTGACCTCTTCCCCATTCTCTAAGTCTCTCGCTCTGTCTGTGTTTCTCCCCCCACACTGTCTGTCTGTCTGTCTATATATATATATATATATATATATATAT
>LOJH01065984.1:0-10400 GCA_001685095.1 Ellobius talpinus | reverse complement strand
GAACTCAGTCCATCCATTCACTGTTTCAGACATACCCAGAGTCAGTGTTTTGAGTACCCACGGCTCAGTGACACTTACACAGGACATAAGGTGTCACACCCCCTGAGCAGTCAAACAAGTTCCCTTCCTCTGTCATTAGACAGATTCTTCTATGACCTTCTAGAATTGTGTTCTGAAGTGGCCCCTTTTCTGGCCACCCTGACTGAGCTTCTTTACCCTTAGAGCAGTGGTTCTCAACCTGTGGGTCATGACCCCCCCAAAAGACCATCAGAAAACACAGATATTTACATTACAGTTCATAACAGTAACAAAATTATAGTTATGATTATAGTTATGAAGTAGCAACAAAAATTAATTTCTGGTGTAGGGGGGAGGTCACCCCAGCATGAGGAGCTGTATTAAAGGGTCGCAGCAGTAGGAAGGTTGAAAACAACACCTTACAGTCTTTTTGGAGTAGTACTCACCGTCTTAGTCCCCTGGCATCTGCACAAGCTCTCTTCAGTTTTCAGTATATGCCGCATCATCTTGGTGTTCTTGCTGATGGTTAAGAAGGGGCTCGTGGATGTAGATCAGTCTCTGAGAAGGAACTTGACAGCTAAGTCTTTTCAGATGCGACATGGGTCTGATTCCTTGCTTGTTCTGTTACAGAAGATAAAAGGGGTGTGTGTGTGTGTATGTGTGTGTGTGTGTGTGATTATAAAAGTATTTTCCTTCAGTGTCAAAATCCCAGCCCAACCGAGTTAGACGTGGGGGCGGCAGAAAAGGCTCAGAGGTTAGAAGCACTTGCTGTTTTGCAGAGGATCTGGGTTTGATGTCCAGTACCCACAAAGCAACTCACGACCACCTGTAACTCTGGTTTTAGGGGATCTAACGTTTTCTGGCCTCATTAGGTACCAGGCATGCACATGGTGCAGTTCATATGTGTATGCAAAACACTAATACATAAACTTTTCTTTTTAAAAATTAAAAATGAGTTAAAAGTAAAAGTTTATCTGTAAGCCAGATATGGTAGCACACAGCCTACAATCCCAGTACTGGGGAGGCAGAGGCAGGCAAATCTTTCCAACACGAGGCCAGTCTTATCTACATAGTATATTCCAAGTTGGCCAGGGCTAAAAACAAAACAAACAATCAATCAATCAAAAAAGCTTCCCCTTATTCTCATCTCCCACAGAAACCAACATTAAAACATTGGTGTATATTGTTATAGGTGTATGCTCTTACTTATAAAATCAGATCTCTCTATAGGAAATAATTTTATTTATTTCATTTCTCTCTCTTCCTTGTATGTGTACTTGAAAACACACACATGCATACATCTCTTTATGGTGCATTTAAATTTTTTAATTTAAAATTTTTATTTTATGTGTATGGATATTTGCCTGTATGTATATCTGTGTACCACTTGGGTACCTGATGGCACAGGAGGCCAGAAGAGAGCATTAAATCCCCTGGAATTGGAGTTACAGATGGTTGTGAGTAGCCATGTAGACAGTGGGAATTGAACCTGGGTCCTCTGGAAGAGCAGCTAGTACTCTTAACGACTAAGCCAACTCTCCAGCCTCCCCATCTTTTTATTCTTTCTCATTGTACCCCCATCACAATTGTACAATTGCCCCTTGTCTGCAATAGAAGAGAAGAGTCTGCAGAAGAATGCCTACTTAAATGGTGGGGGGTGGGGAGGTGACCAGCATGAACTGAAGATGACTCCTAATTTTCTTTCTTTTTTTTCAATTTATGTATTTCTATTTTATGTGCATTGGTGTTTTGCCTGCATGTATGTCTGTGTGAGGGTGTCAGATCTTGGAGTTACAATCAGTTACGAGCTGCCACGTGGGTGCTGGGAATTGAATCCTGGTTCTTTGGAAGAGCAGCCAGTGCTCTTCTCTGCTGAGCCATTTTCTTCAGCCCCAACTTCTAAGTTTCTTAGACAAATAAAGAAACAAAATTTTGGAGAAAGCCAGGCTTTGTCAGTGGGAAAGCCGAGGTAGAAGTGAAGCCCGTCTTTGCTGGCCATGTAGTAGAAATAACTTGAGCCTTTTAACTAGAGATTTTGCTGTCTGGACATGAGTTGCTGTCCTGATATATATGTCCAGTGGACTATCTAGTTTCTCCCAGATATCCCCAAATATTTACTGCAGTTGGCTACAGGGAGAAGTTGACTGAGCACTATCTGTGGAAGAGCAGAGAATGAAGAGGCCCCAGAGAAGGAGCAGGGAGAAGCAGCCTGGGCTGGGGCAGGGGACTGAGCTTCCAGGAAGCCCTGGATAGTTTTTATGGCTGCTGGACCTCTCTCTCCTCCAGAACAGGGATTTTGACCCAACACTGAAAACCTCTCCAGTGAAAAGATTACTTCTGCTGCAGTTGGGGCTTTACAATGGTTTAGCCAGCTCTCACTAACAGTTCATGCTTATCCCATTTCTCCACCTCGTGATGGTTTCCTTTGCATCTGCTTTACAGCTGGCTCGAAGCAGATGTAGCAAACTAATACAGACCCATAGCAACGTGCCCTGCCCCCTGGAAGGAAGCGGGGTAGAAGACAAGCCCCTTAGCAGCCACATGGCTCAGCGCCTGGCTGCTCTGTGCAGCCTCCCTCATGTTAATTTTCATACCAGAGATTACATTTCAATTAGGGCGGCATGCCTTATTGGGATTCAAAACTTTAGAAGAAACAACAACTGGAGACAAATTGTACATGCAAGAGAATAAATGTCACATCCAAATGACTTTGGTTCCACAAGCATCATTTATACCAGTTGGATTTCTAAAATCTGTTCTTGCCTTTCTCCTTCTTCCAAGCTGTGGATTGCCTCAGACCATCCATGGCGAAAGAGGCATCAGTCACTGACTTTTACAATGAAGGAAAGAAAAAGCATGGTTTTATGTCAAAACGCTACAGCGTTTGCGTTTTATAAAGAAGATAAAATTAGGTCAAATAAGATTTCAGAGTTTTCTTTGGCTTTTAGGTTGTAAGTAGTGAAGAAACCAATACCATCATGGTGTGCTTTTGGCATTTGCTTCCCAAGGCTGACCTCACCATGTTTGATCAGTCTCCAAACTGTATGTATAAACAAATGTACACTTCATCTATCAGTCATCAAGGATGCTGACTTTTTTTTGTTATAGACAACATATACTGTTTTTGAACTTACACAGTGTTTCTGGGATATTAGACATTTAATAAAATGTTAGCATAACTCAATGTAAATTGCCAAGAATTGTTCGATAACGTTTGTCGGAGCTAGATAGGGAAAGGGGAGTCCAAAACAGAGCATCAAGGCAGGAGGACACAGCAGGGGTTTTAAGAATGGAAAAAAGTGTTAAGAACAGAAATGATGAGCCAGCGAGATGAATGTAAAAGTAAGGCGCTTGTCCCCAAGCCTGACAACCAGTTTGATCCCAGAGAGCCACGTGGTATAAGGGGAGAGACGATTCCCTCAAGCTGTCCTCTGGCTCTGTCCATGCACTGTGCTGTGTGCTCTCCACCCTCCACATAAATGTAACAATGATTTCTTTTTCCTTCCAGACAAGGTTTCTCTGTAGCTTTGGATCCTTGTCCTGGAACTAGCTCTGTAGACCAGGCAGTCCTCAAATTCACAGAGATCCTCCTGCCTCTGCCTCCCAAGTTCTGGGATTAAAGGCATGCACTATGACCACCTGGCGTATAGTAATTTTTAAGATATCAAAAATGATGGCAGCTGATAAATGTCTTGGGTAATGGTGTACCATGTAATCTCAGGACTCATGACTGAGGCAGAAGGAGTTCAGGAATAAATAACAAAACCCTGGGAAGAGGAATGGAGGGGGAGGGTTGGAGGGATAGAGAGATATAAACACAAAGGTCACCAAACTTTGGTGGTGTGGTTGTTGCTGATGACCTTTGACAGTAAAACAAAAGAAGGACATTGACCCTAAAAGTACCCCACCCACCTCCGACATGTTTGCATGATTCAGTTCAGTTACTGTTCGTTTATATCTTTCTGTCTGGAGGGTGTTCTTCCTGGAGAAGGAGCCAGATGGTACCCAGGGATGGTGCTTATTCATCATCATTAGGAGACGATGCTCCATAATCTGTCTGCATTAGCTGTAACTATGTAGAAGGAATGTGTGTGCTTTGAAAGGAAGGTACCATGTGAAGAGGCATGCAGGAAGACTTCTCTGGGGAGGACCAACCATAAACATTGCATGGATAGCGCTGGAGGCAAAGGAGACTCAAGTGACAGTGGGCAAGCCCCAGGACCAGAGTCTCTCCCTTCATACCTCCATGGGTACTCTGCTTTCGTTTGCTCTGGTCTGGTTGCTGTGACTCTTCCTTGACATTGCTCCCAACAAGTGTTCAGAACCTTGTGTGAATGAGACAGGCCATTTCGTCTAGGTGGAGGTTGGCAGGTGGATCCCTTTATCTCTAGCTTCCTTGGCTAGTCCCCTTTGTTCATTGAACAACACGCGATACTCTGTTTCTTCTTGAGGCTTGCTCTCCTTTGGGCTTGTGGGCACTATAGATAGTTTACACATATGATGATACATTCCTTCCTCTGAGTCTTGGTGATGTGGACCTTAGTGTAATACAGATCTGCTGAGTTCTTATCATCCGAGCATGGTCCCTACAGCAAGGTACCTTGGAACACCTAGACACATCATCATCAACTCTGTAGTAGAAATGAGAACTTTAATCCTCTAATCCTCTGCAATAGCTATTGCAAGTAGCTTTCTGCATACAACTATTTGATATATTTGATAATACTGTTAGCAGCTATTTAAATTAATATAAGATGTTAATAAGGGCAAGAAAAAAATCAGCTAAGCTACTTCTTTCAAAGCTGCAAGTCCATTTAAAGGTATCTTGGGTCTTGATTTTATTATTATTATTTTCATTTGAAGGTGAAGCTTTCTTTTTCACCAATAGCCAAAATCTGTCTGTCATCTATGTATCTATCTGTGTAACTACCTACCTACCTACTAATCTCCCAGTATTTGTTCTTGAACTTATAAGGACTGTATTTCCCTCTCCTTTAAGCTGTTTTTAAACAGTCTTTTCTATCGATTGCTTTTGTGTTGTAAGATAGTCTCACTATCCCAGCTGGCCCTGAATTTGATATGCACTCGTGATGACCTTGAACTTCTGATTTGCCTACCTCTCAAGTGCTGGGATTACAGATGTGTGCCACCTGCTCCGGTTTATTTAGGCACTCTACCAGTCAAGCCACATCCCCAGCCTTGTTTATTGCTTTTCAGGGCCTGCTTTCTTTGGAGCCTAGATCCACAGTTCCTGCAGGAGGCATCCCAGACTTTTGTTTAACCGTGATGTTTTTGTCAAAGCAAGAAATAGCCTGTTCCTTTGTTGTATACACAGTAAATTAATTTTTCATGTTAAAAACAAATCATTATGCCATTATGCAAATTAAATATAATTTTGTGGAAGTGTGTGGTGCAGAGTGAAGCTGAGCTGCCTGCTTAAATACAGATCTTTACGCTTTCATCTGTCAGGTGTACTTTCACAATATTGTTAGGTTAAAATCCAGGTTGTCATTTCCTCTCATTGTGGTGGCTATCAGTGCACACAGCCACATACTAGCTTAAGGACCTGGGAGAAGATGCTAGCCTATCTATGACTAAATTTCCCCAATTATAGAATGGAAATATAGCCAGTTTGGTTGCCAAAAAAAGGCTAAATGAGTTAGTATGTATATAGTATTTAAATTGGGCTTGTGTTAGTAAGACATGAAATTTAACGTCATTATCTCTGGAAGCCTAGTAGAATCAGGATACACATTTTATGATGTAATATTTCTTTGCTTGTGCGGGGGGGCAGTGTACATGCTTGTGATTGTGCAGCTCAATTCACCTGTGCACGTGTATACAGAGATCAGAGCAAGGAGTGAGTCTTCGATATCATTCTCCATCTTCCGGTATCATTCACATTCTCCACTCTGTCTCTTGCTTACTGTACAAGGAGCTCAGAGAGGCTGACTGCCTAGGCAGCTCTTGGGGTCCTCCTGTCTCTGCTCCCCAGTTCTGGGGTTACAGACCTTTGCCTTTGTGCCTGTGCTGGGGATCTAGACTCAGACCCTGATGCTTGCAGAGCAAGTGTTCTTACCACTGCGCCACCTCCCCAGCTCCCTGTTTCACTTTGTGTATCAGACTGGCCTGAAACCTGCAATCCCCTGCCTCGGTTCCCTTAGAGGTGAGATCGTAAGTGTGCATCACCATGCCCAACTCCTTTTTGTTTGTTTGTTTGGTTTTGGTTTTGGTTTTTTGAGACAGGGTATCCCTGTGTAGCCTTGGCTGTCCTGAACTCACTCTGTAGACTGGGCTGGATTTGAACTCAAGCACTCACCTGCCTCTGCCTCCCTGAGATTAAAGGTGTGCACCGCCATACCTGGTGCCTTGCCAACTCTTACTATATTTTTTTATTGTTTTCAGCAAGGCAATTGTGATGACATTCAGCAGTGATTGAGACTGACATTTTGTTTTGTAAGCTTTTGATAATGGTTACCCTAGCTGCTTTGCCTCTTGGCCTGACTAGGTTTGCTGTTAGAGTCAAAGTCCATGCGGTGAGCAGAATGAGCTGTTTTCCTTTCCCGTGTGATTGCTGAGTCTTTTTCTGCTGGTTTCCCAGTCCCTGTGGCAAGGTCCTGGCTTTGGAATCTCGTGCAGCCTGTCTGGATCTCACTTTGTCTTGCTCTCTGCAGTGAGACTGCCAGTCCTCGAAGTCTGTATACTTCTGAAAATTTGGATCATGACTCTATAGCCTGTCTGCACACAATAAACAACCACTGTGTGCCAGTGTTCTTCAGGGCTCCTTCTGCGACAGGAATTGATGCCTGACTGCTCTGGTTAGGGATACTGTGTGCTTCTCGGTCAGAAGCCAAAATGCCACCAAAACGTAGGCAGTCCAACTTTGAGAGACCCCAGTGTTTCCTGTTGTAGAAACAGGTGCTGTTTTGAGTTTGGCGGTGGCCACTGCCTTCACATCACTTCCTCCAGAACTGTCATTACTGTAGACAAGCTGCTTCTTTTTCTTTCGTTTTTAAAAATGATTTATTTTTATGTATTTGAGTGTCTTACCTCAAAGTCTGTATGTGTGCCACATGCTCACTGTGCCTGCAGAAGCCTGAAGAGGGCAGAGTCCTCTGGAACTGGAGTTACTGATGGTGCGCCACCTTGTGGGTGCTGGGAACCAAACCGGGGTCCTAAGCAAGAGCAGCGAATGTTCTTAATCACTGAGTCATCTCTCCATCCCCCAGGCAACTTCTTGAAATCCAGGCTCATACAAACCACAGGTGGAATTCTTTGAAGTGGTTTAGTCCTATATGAAAGGCCTCCAGACTTAGCTTCAGAAATGTGACTTAGGAAACAGCCTGAACTCACCGTGGTCCCCTTGATTGGCACATAGCAAGTCATGATGAAACTGTCGGGAGGCTCAATGGAAAACCACATTCAGTCTTGCGTCTCTTTAGACTTTTTGATGGTTTTGTTTTTGCGATGTGGGGAATCAAACCCAGGGCCCCGAGCCTGTTAGGTGTGAGCATTCTACTAGTGAGCCCATCCCCGGCCCCTGAGGATTTTATATTGGTTAGTGCCACTAACCAATTTTTATTTTAAATTTTATACTGGCACCTGCCACTAAATGACAAAAAAGCAGCTTTTCCTTCCTGTGTGTGGACTCTTACGTTTCTCATCGGTGTCCCAGTTCAGCTTTGGGAGCAGAACTGGCCGCGGGTGACTTGTAAGTATACATAAAATACAGTGTTCTGAGGATTCAGTTTGGTGTGATGGGGATGGGGCAGGGGAAGTTTGCACAGTTCTAAGTTGCAGGTGAGCATGTAGTTCTAAGGATTAGCCTGTACCTGGCTCCCTGGCAGGGGAGGAAGGGCACTACCAAAGGAGGCTCCCAGCCTCAAACCAGGAGGGCCACATGTACCCTCACTGGTGACCCTATGAGCCAAATAAACTTCTTTCTCTATGTAAAGAAGCTTGTCTCCGGTATTTTACAGCCACAGAAAGCTGCCTGGTACACCCTGTGATCCAGAATTTCCATTCCTATGTCTATATCCTATGGGTTTTATGCAGACTAAAGTCAGAAGACATGAACGTAAAAAAAAAAGCCTGGTTTGTAATAACAAAAGCTGTGAACAGCGTTGGTGTCTATCGGCAGTAGCATGGACTACTTGTGAACTACAGGGGATACAAACCCCAGCTTCCATGAGCAAATGACGATTAAACAGCAACCTGGGTCACTTCAGAAAAATAAAATGCTGATGAGAGCAAGCTGGGTGGGTTAAAAACAGCTGCGATGCTACTCCATGTTTCTAGACCTGCAAGTGAGCAGAGGCAGAAGTACCATGTTATTTAGGAAGTCACTTCTTTCCCAGGAAATGGAGATCTGGTGATTTGAGCGGGTTAGTTCCTCACAGTCTCTGGCCTTTGAATCCACTTTGTCTCCATTTGGTGGCACTGTTCAGAGATGTTTAGGAAGTGTGCCCTTGTTGGAGAGGAGGTATCACTGGAAATGGCTTTGAGGTTTCAAAGCCTGTGCTATTTATTCCAAGTTTGCTCTTTGTCTGGTTCTTGGGGTTCAAGATGTGAACCCGCTGCTTCCTCTCCTGCTCCCGTGCTTTCATTCGCCACCGTGGACTCTGCCCCTCTTGTCTTCGTTATGGTTACTATAGCTGTGATGGAACACCACAGGGAGGGAAGGGTCTCTGGCTTACACTTCCACATCACTGTTCATCACTGAAGGAAGTTAGGACAGGAACTCAAGCAGGGTAGGAACCTGGAGACAGGAGCTGATGCAGAAGCCATGGAGGAGTGCTGCTTACTGGCTTGCTCTTCATGTGGCTTGCTCAACCTGCTTTCTTGTAGGACCCAGGACTGCCAGCCCAGGGATGTGACCATCCACAATGGGCTGGGCCCTCCCACATCAATCACTAATTAAGAAAATGCCCTACAGGCTTGCCTACACTTGGTATTTTCTCAGTTGAGGTTCCCTCCTTTCAGATGACTCTAGTCTGTATCAAGTTGACATTAAACTAGCCAGCACACCTCCGGAACCATAAACCCAAATAATCCTTTTCTTCTAAATTGTCTTGACTATGGTGAATTATTACAGCAGTAAGAAAGTAACTAGTACAGAAGGACATGGGACCAAGAAGTACCTGAAGGGTCTTTGAGAAAAAGGTGGTTCACCTACCTTCTTACTTGGGAAAGTTTGCTTGTGTATGTTTTAATATAACTTACTAAGTGGCTTTATATGCTTTTCTGTATGTATATTGTTTTTCATGATACAAAGTTTATAAAATATTGAATCTTCTCATCAGCAAGCTCATGGCTCATGGATAAGCAATGCTATATGCGAGTAGAATGTTAATTAATAGCAAAAAGAAATGAGCTATTGATGCATACATAAAATAGATGCATCCACGCCACTATGCTGAGTAGACCACTCAGCGTGAGTGAATACTGCCTGGTCTTACCTATATAAAACCCTAGAGAATAAAAGTTATTTTGAAGTGACAGAAGGCAGCTCAGTTATTTCCAGGACACTGAATCAGAGTACTGGTGGGGTGGGGGGGACATACAGCAGCACAAGGGAACTTGGGAAGTGCTAGGTATCTTCATTATGTAGTGGTGTACTGAGTCCATTGGTATATGCCAGGGTCAGCACTTATCACAGTGCCTATCTTAGATATCTGCAGATTATTGTGTCAATTAAATCTCAGTAAAGATGTCAAGAGTGTTTAGGGGAGACGAGGACTGTCCGAGGAAACCAGATGAGTGTCAGTGCCGAAGGTCAGCTCAGCCCTTCGCTGCAAGGGTGATCATGACCCTGAGACGGTCCTGGCCAGTCAGCACTTTGTCATACATCGAGGGATCAGTATTTTTTCTTTCTCATTGAACCTTTTAAAGTTGGCATGAATGCTGTTTCTTTCAGAACCTTTTACTAAGGAAATTTTAAATTGCCCATTTAGTTACTCACTCACAGTCTGGAAAGAGCTCGTACACGCAAGAAGAAAAAGGAGTGACGTGTCTGCCTATGTCCATCTTTTGTGTTTTTCTCTCATGAATGGATGCCCACCGTTTGGAAATGGTTGCTTGTGTTTGGTTAAGTTCTCACCCCCAGCTGTTTGTTAGACAAAGGACTGATGCTCATTTGATGTACGCAGTCTTCAGGGCAAGCTACTAAAATCTCAGAAACCCACTAAATGCAGTTGGAAGGCAAATTTACGTATGATGTACTGGGGATAGTGATGACCCAACTTGGGGTTGAGATGGTTAGAACTGCAGATGCCTGTAGTGATAGGAGCGGCGGGCTGGCCTGCTTTTCGTCCCGCCCGGCTCTCGCCTGGCTAGCTTTGCACCCGAAATAACAACACACAAATTGTATTCATTTAAGCACT
>LOJH01065983.1:0-10401 GCA_001685095.1 Ellobius talpinus | reverse complement strand
ACAAGAACTTTAAATCTTTGAAGAAAGAAATTGAAGAAGACACCAGAAAGTAGATCTCTCATGCTCTTGGGTAGGCAGAATTAACATAGTAAAACTGGCAATCTTAACAAAAGCAATCTACAGATTCAATGCAATGCTCATCAAAATCTCAGCAAAATTCTTCACAGACCTCGAAAGAATAGTACTCAACTTCATATGGAAAAGCAAAAAGCCCAGGATAGCCAAAACAATCCTGTACAATAAAAGAACTTATGCTGTCCTTTCTTCCCCCAACCCCCATACATCCAGGTTTGTAAGGAGATCTTATCTTTTCCCCCTTCCCAGGGGGGTCTATTTGTTTTTCTTAGGATTTTCCTTATTACTTAGCTTCTCTAGGGTTGTGGAGACTATAAACTCATTATCCTTTGCTTTACAGCTTGTATCCACTTATGAGTGAATACATACCTGTAGGCAAAGGGTGCTTGTTAGGTTTCCTGGCTGCCCAAATCCAAATAATTGCACAGAAACTATATTAATTACAGCACTCATTGGCCAATCACTTAGGCATATTGCTAGCTAGCTCATATATTTTACATTAACCAATTTCTATTAATCTGTGTATTACCATGTGGTTGTGGCCTACTGGCAAGTTTCCATCTGGTGTCTATCTCCTTCGGTGGCTACATGGCTTCTCCCTGACTCTGCCTTCTTTCTTCTAGCATTCAATTTAGTTTTCACACCAACTCTACTCTGCCCTGCCTGTAGGCCAAAGCAGCTTTATTCGTTAATCAATGGTTCACAGCACACAAAGGTGAATCCCACATCATCTCCCCTTTTCTATATAAATGAAAAGGTTTTAATTTTAACATAATAAATTTACCTAGAAAAAAACAAAACAGGTATCAAGCAAGAATTAGTTACAATATTTATATTTATTTTATCTTTTATCACAACTAAGGAAAACTATAACAATGTATTCTTGAAATCCATCAAAGAATCCAGAAGGATAAAATATTACCTAAGTAAACAGGAAGTACATTGAAACTTCCAAAGCTCTACAACTGACAGAGACATCTCACTGTCTGGCCTCCAGGTTTCCCATGGTCTCCCGTTTTCTCTCTTTCCCTCTCCATGCTTCCCTGGAGCCACCCAGGAGCATTGCATTAAACATGGGCATCTTTTATTTGGTCTAATTTGGTCTGGTTGGAATTATTTGTGTTGGCAGAGAGGCTCATCTTAAGAAAAACTAACACTATGACTATTTTTCCACTTGTTACAGTTTAAGTTCATACAAGAATGAATTTCAACTATTTATATGCAGAAAAACCAAGAGACTTTACTCAGAATCACAAAGTTAATAGAATGTTTCCTTTCTTTACTGATAACATCATGTCAATGTTTTCAAATGGTCCCCTCTAGCAGAGGTAGCATATCACTTGTGTAGTATAAAGGTCAGCATGACCTACAGAGTAAGGCCACTCCATTACTTTCTCTAGTTGAACACAGCTCCACTTCACAAATTTTCATTTCTTCTCATGCTCACTTTTGCAGCCCTAAAACACTTGGGTCTGTGAACTTTTCAATGATAAGGAGCATCTAGTAACTTTGGATAAATTCAGGTACAAAGTGTAAGCTTTTTCATATTTTAGTAACATGGTATGATTCTGAATACAATCGCACACAAAGTACCACTACCCTTTCTTGTTTAGTGTGTGGGTGTTTGAGTATGTGTGTGCATGTGTTTGCGTGTGTAATATGTGTGCATGCATAGCCATAGCACACATGTAGAGGTCAGAGCAATCTCAGGTGTCAGTTCTCACCTCCTACACTCTGTTGCTTGCTGCAGCACTGTGAACCCTAGCTAGCTAGTCCACAATTTACAGGATTCTCCATCTCCACCTCACATCTTACTGTAGAAGTGAGCAGCTTTACATGGGTTCTGAGGATTCAAACTCAGGTAGGTCCTCATACGTGCACAGCAAGCACCTTACCTACCAAGCCATCTTAGTTTTGAGTGAAATATTTCACTCCCTTTAACTTTCAAGTAGTTACAAAGTGAACACAAGGAAAACTCACCCTGGGTAAGGAGAGGGGTAATAAATAATAGGAAGTGCGAGAGGCAGCTTCATTCTTTTCTCAACAGGAAACTGCATCACTGTGGGGCATGTTGGAACACACCTTTACTCCCAGCACACAGATCTCTGTGAGCTTGAGGGAAGCCTGTATCTTAATGTAGTGAGTTCCAGGACAGGCAGGGATATGTAGACACCCATGGAGGCCCCCCAAAAAATGTGAGCCTATTATAACCAGACATGAAGTGAGGAGTCCGTTCGCTAGAATTACTATATTCTGCACAGCAGTTGGAAAATGTGTATAATATAGAATAGGGCAGTAGAAAGGCTAAGACAGTAAAAGTGCTTCCTGTGCAAGCCTAGGAACCAGAGCCTGACCTTGGGACTCTCATAAAGGTGGGAAGGGAGAACTGATGACATGAAGTTATGTCCACACATAGTATACATATACACACAATCAGAATTATAGATTAATATGACTTTAAATAAATTATAGCAGGCATGGTCATACATGCTTAGAATCCCAGTACTTGAAGTGGGGGTGGCAGAAGAATCATGAGTTCAACCCCAGCCTGAGCTATAAAACAAGTCCAAATCTCCCCCTCTCACTCTCTCTATCTCTCTGAGAAAATAGAATACATCTTAAAGTATTTTCTTAAAATTACTTTCAGTGAAGTAAATATCAATGTAGACTAGCTGCAAGCCTGAAATTAATTTTTTGAGATTTTATTTAAGTGTATGAGCATTTGCCTAAATGTGCATGCAATACCCTCAGAGGCAAAAGAGGGCACTGTGTCCCATGGGACTGGAGTCACAGCCTGTTGTGAGTGATTGTTATGTGCTAGGCACTGAACCCAGGTCCTCAGGAAGAGCAGCTGAACAGCTGAGTCCGCAGCCCAACAATTTTAGGCTGAGATATTACAGCATTGAAAGTACTAAATAAGTCATCGTACTTAGTAATTAGGGAAGAAAACCAGAATAAAATTTTATAGGTGCAGAAATCTTCTGGCTAATTAAGCTCAATTTGTGTAAAAACTTTACTCTCTGAGGATTTATTAATCAAGGGATCACTGCTTGGACTGGGGATGTTGGTGGAGGACTTGCCTTGAATGAGCAAGGCTCAGAGTTTGATCTCTAGTCCTACACATAAAACATAGACCAAGACCAAGCAAATGTTAAGAGGAAAAACAAAATCTAAAATTTTTGTCTCCAGTCAGGGAGATGGCTCAGCTGGCAAAGGGCTTGCTGAACAACTATAAAGACCAGAGTTTAAATTCTCAACTTACACATAAAAGCTGGGCACAGTCACACATGTCTGTAACCCCAGCACTGGGAAAAGCTCACTGGCCAGTCAGGCTAACTGAATCAATGAGCTCCAGGTTCACTGAGACCTTGTCTCAAAAAATAAGGTGGGAAGCAATTGAGGAAGGCACTCAACATCAACTCTGCCCTCCATGCACACACTCAAGTACACGCCTACACACACACACACACACACACACACACACACACAGAGGGTTTCTATCTCATCAGCTACATAATTATCACCACAGGCAAATGACTAAAGCAGTATCTGAATCCTAAAGTGTTTCAACCAGAGGAAAAATACTGCCATTATTACAAGAAATAGAATCAGGAAGGGCTGAGGAGTTGCTTAGTGGTAAAGGGTTAAGTATTTGCCATTAACAAGCCAGCATAAACAGTTTACTCACTAACAAATCAGTACAAAGATTTCGCTCGCTCCCTAGAGCCCATGTAAATTGTAATGCCTGTCTAGGGGAGGCAGAGACAGAAGAACCCTGGTGCCTGCCCAAAGTTCCAGTGAGAGACCCTGTCTCCAAAACAAGGTGGACATCTTGGGGAACAATACCCAAGGTTGACCTCTGACCTCCACAGGCACACACACCTATATATCCCACACATGAACAAATACACACACACCTGCTCATGAACGCACACACAAATACAGCAAATACTTTAATTGAAAGGACATGAGAATTGAAAATTAGGAACAACTATAGCTTAACTACCATCTCATAAAACTGTTGTGTTGTTGGTTTGTGGGTGGTGTGGTTTGCTTTGTTTTGTTTTTCTCTGGTGAGACAGAATCTATGTTGCCCAGGCGAGTCTTAAACACACAGTGATCCTCCTAAGATTATAGGTGTCTTCCACCACTCCCAATTCACTGTGCATTTCTCATATAAACATAGTAAAATCCCAAACTGGTTACAGGAACCTTAATTATCAACATACATTTGTAACTTAGTATTTCTACAATGTACTGGGTGTGTTCGGCTTTCTACAATAATTCCCCTTGATTAGCAAAGTGGAGGTCAGTTATGGCTGGCCTTTGCTCTCACACTGTCTTCAGATGTCTGCATTCCTATCTGTAATTCTAATTTGAAATTACTCTGCTTCTCATAGCTGAGTTTTCTGTTCTTTGTTTTCTTAGGAGCAGGAGGACGGAGGAAGCATGTCATTGCTTTGGTGACATAACTCAAGATAATAAATGATTCTACCAAGTTTTCATTTGTCCAGTTTCATTAATTCAGAACTTTTAGCAGACAACTTCAATCCAACTGTTTTCTTTGTTAAATAGCCCTTTTCTTAAAGATACATTATTTTCCAGTGTTAGGCCAGTTTGTCCTCAAATTGAGCAAAATCTCAACATCTTGCTGAGCCAGTTTGTAAATTCCAACTTCATTTAAGGCTGCTGTGGCAGGAACGTGCTCAGAAGCTGACTGCAGGACATCTTTCAGGAGTAATGCAGAACCAATGTTCAAATTCAGAACAATGCAGGCTTCTTTTACACTGTTTAGGAAGACAAAAAAGAAGGGAAGGACAGATTCTCTATTGCACCATCCTTAGGATGACAATCACTGTTGGAGAATCTACACAGCCATTTCGACTACCTATGGACTTACTACTTAGTTCTTTAAATATGCTGGGACTACACAAAGTGTACAGGGTTAACAGATCATTAGTTTGTCTTAGTAAACTGATGTTAACAGGTTATTAAATATAGCAATGATTTTAGGTAGAATTAGGACATAGGGCAAAAAAGAAAAGGAATAAAAATGAACATGCCGAAAAGCAAAGCAAATCAAAAATATAAAATAGGTTGGAGATGTTGGCATACTTTTAATCCCAGCACTCAGGAAGCCAAAGTAGAAGTATCTCTCTTAAGCTCTAGGACAGTCTGGTCTACACTGTGAGCTCCAGGCTAGCCAAGGCCACATAGACTTTGTTTCAGAAAACCAAAATCACAAATAGGAAGGCTGGTAAAATGGCTCATGGGTAAAGTGCCTGCTGCCAAGCTTTGTGACCTGAGTTCAATTCTTGTGTTTTACATGGTAGGAGAGAACTGTTTTCCCACAAGTTGTCATCTGACCTCCACACAAGAATATGAAATTTAAAAATTTAAATAATAAAAAAACAGCTGAGCAGTGGTAGTGCATGCCTTTAATCCCAGCACTCAGGAGGCAGAGGCAGGAGGATCTCTGTGACTTCAAGGTCAGCCTGGTCTACAGAGTTAGTTTTAGGGCATCCAAGGCTATACAAAGAAACTTTGTCTTGACAAACACAGTATGTACTCACTCATAAGTGGGTATTAGAGGTAAAGCAAAGAATAACCAGCCTATAGTCCATGACCCCAGAGAACCTAGGTAACAAGGAGAACCTTGAGAGACAGATACATGGATACCCCTAGGAATGGGAAATAGATAAAATCTCCTAGAAAATTGGGAGCATGGGGGAGGGGAACAGGAAAGGAAAAGGACAGGAAAAGGGGAAGGAGGAGGAGAACTTGAGGGAATAGGATGGTCAAGATGTGGGAAGGACAGAGATGGAAAGCAAAGAAAGAGATCTCTTGATTGAAGGAGTCATTACAGGGCTAGTGTGAATCCTGACACCAAGAAAATTCCCAGGATTCCACAAGGATGACCCCAGCTAAGACCCTAAGCAATAGTGGAGAGGGTGCCTGAACTGCCCTTCCCCTGTAATCAAATTGATTGTCATCATAGAACCTTCATCCAGCAACTGATGGAAGCAGATGCAGAGATCCACAGCTAAGTACTGGGCTGAGCTCCTGGAGTCCAGTCATAGAGAGGGAGGAGTCAAAGGGATCAAGACCATGATGGGGACACCAACAGAACACCTGACCTGAGCTAGTGGAAGCTTACTGGCTCTGTACTGATAGCAGGGGGTGGGGGGGGAGCCTGCATAAGACCAAACTAGTCACTCTGAATGTGGGTAACAGTAATGTGGCTTGAGAAGTCTATGGGGCCACTGGCAGTGGGACCAGGATTTATCCCTAATGTTTGAAAGGGGTTTTTTGGAGCCCTTTTTGGAGGGATACCTTGCTCAACATAGATATAGGGCAAGGGCCTTGGTCCTGCCTCAAAGTGATGTGCCAGACTTTGTTGACTCCCATGAGAAGCCTTACCCTCTCTAAGGAGTTAAGGGGAGTGGGGGGGGATGTAGAAAGAGTGGAAGGAGGGGAAGGAGTGGGAACTGGAATAGCTATGTAAAATGAGAAAAGATTGTTTAAAAAATTAAACTAAAAAAGAAACTCTGTCTTGAAAAAACAATAATAAAAATAATAATAACAATAATAAACAAATAGGCACTGGAGATTTACTGTACTAGGTAGAGTGCTTGCCTAGCACAAATGAAGTGTGGGAGAGAACTTGGGGGTGTGGAGGGTGCATACCTGCATTCACAACACTCAGAAGAGGGAGACAGGAGGATCAGAAGCTCAGGGGCATCCTCTGCTACTACAAATTCATGGACAGCCTGGAATACCTGAAACCCCACTTCAAAAAAAGAAAAGCAAACCAGAAGCAACCATAGCTTCCTGAAATAAGCACAAACCCTATACATAATGTAAATTTTAAATCAACAAAATTTTTACTAGATTCTTAGTAATTGTTCTCATGTTTTAACTATACTTAGAACTAAAACTAATATTAAATTTATAAGAAACCTCATTTTCCTCTGGTCTAGGCTACTGTTAGGCATTAAACCTAGCTGTGATTTCTTATTTTCTGCAGGTGGTAGATTTATATCTGAATTCATTTTCTATTTACTCTCCCAGTAATAAGCAAATAGCAGTGAACTAGATGCTAGGTAGCAAGTACAACATGTAATTTCTGAGGATGTGGATCACACGCATTATTGTGGTTTCCCTATTGTGTTTTGAAAATAAAATAGATACCCAATGTTTTAAGGTTTTAATTCATTTTTTATATATTTTTTAAATTTTATGTGCCTGTTTTGTCTGTACGTGTCTATGTACCTTGTATGTGCCTGGTGCCTGTGGAGGCCAGAAGAGAGTGTCAGAACTGGAGCTATGGACAGTTGTAAGCCACTATGTAAGTGCTGAGAACCAAACCCCAGTCCTCTACAAGAGCATCAAGTGCTCTTAATCTCTCCAGCTCCAGATTTTAATTGATGTTACTGCAACAAATATCAATGAAACTCTGAAATTGTTAAAAAAAGAAGCCAACTCCTTTAACATGTGGATACACCAATATTTACGGTTAGACATTAGGCTTACTGTTTAAAGTAGTTTTCTGGTCTCTTGCAATAGTGAGAAAACAAAGGGAAAAGATTCCGTGTCATATCGAACTGCAACTGGGCTGCTCCTCCTTCGTTGAAATGATTAGCAAGGATTATCTGAAACAAAGAGCAATACATATAACGGCAGCCTTCATAAGCACAGCCCCCAGCACCCACTGCTTACCTCCTGATAGATGTATGTATCCAGTTTCTCTACAAGTATCTGCCAGAAAATCCGGAATAAGGAGAAACAAAGCTGCTGCTCCAGCTGAAGCAGATGATCCCGCAAGGTCAGCAAGAGTGGGCAGGCTGAGCTGGAGAGGGACATCACTGCCTGTTCAGACTGAGACGGCAGGGACAACCATCTAGAGAAACAAATAACCTTCACCAGAAGGACCCTTATCACTCTGTATCCTTAAGGTTTCAACAAATCATTTTAAATTCAAGATGTACTGTTCGGGGGAATTCTAGAGTTTAAAAGAAAAAAAGTAATGTCTAATATTAAAGGCCCTCCCAGAAATAAATGTATCTACTTATGTTTTAACTTTTAATTATTTAATATTTCCTTGAAAATACCCTAAATTCAATTGTTGTAAGCTAAAAATTAAGGCTTATCTTTAGAATTAAAAAGACGCCAGTTAATCTTATGTTCTGATTTTAGCAAACAAATTAATACTACTTCGAAACTGATGACAGTTCTCTGTGAGCAGGTACCATACTAGGGCTTAAAAGCAGGAGAATAAACTGTGAGACACATGCACAGGGCACTTTACTCTGTACACCGAGCTAGTCAACCCCACATCATGTCCCTTCTCTGTGAAATCCACATTATCACTTGTTTATTTCTGAGTAAATTTCAAAAGAATAGATTTTAGAAAGATTTACATCAAAACCAAAGTTTGGACCTACCATATACAAAACCCCAAGTTCAATCTCCAAATATGGGAGAAGGGGTCTACAAAAGCTATGATCTGAAGTATCCATGCCACCTTCGACTCTGACTAGCTTGTGTAAGAGTGACTGACACAGGACATACCTTTCCTTCTTATACAACTTTGAGGCATCTTTCACTTCTCTATAAACATGGTCCACTTGGCGAGTCAACATATCAAGCTTTAAACGCTCCAAGAGATTAATCATGTCATCGAAGACAGAGCTCTCCATGGAGGCCAACTGTCCCAGCTGCAGCTTACTGAGGGCGTTATTCTCTGCAAAGACCTCCAGTGCTGCCTGCTGAAGCTGCAGAAAGAACTGCAAGCACACATCTATTAGGATACGTATTACCATGGTGCTGAGCATCCTGAGATAGAATCCTACATCATACAATTTCCTTATTTAAGGTGTGCAGTTCAGCTCCAGTGAGATGGCTCCATCAGTAAAGTCACTTGCTGCCAAGCCTGATGTCCTGAGTTCAAGATGGAAGCACTTTTCACAGAAAAAAATGTACACACTATTGTTCCCAGCAACATTATGCATAATAGATACAAAATGGGAACAATCCAAACATCCAGCAGCTAGAGAATGGATAAAATGTAGTATGTCTTTGCCTGTCTGGAAGAGTGGAACTGCTGGATTTATAATTCCATCTTGCTGTCTGAAGAGCTGCCAGGCTGTCTTCCTCAGCATCTGTAGCAGCTTTCATCACCACCCGCCGTATACAGAGGGTTAAAGCTCTCTGCATGCACACTGGTAACAGTTTTGTGGAGGTTTGTTGTTTGGGTTTTGTTTTGTTTTTGGTGTATGTGAGAGTTTTGTTTGTTTTCTTTTTTTGCACTGTTTTAAGACTGGATTTTGCTATGTAGTTCAGGCTGGTCTCAAAATAGTAGTTCAGTGTATCTTCAAACTCATCATCACCCTGCCTCAGTCTCCCAAGCATTTGGTTAAAAGTGTTTACTGTGGTCCTTGTAGTCTTAGCTGTCTCAAAACTCTCTGTGCAGATGAAGCTGGCCTTGAAGGTTTGGTAACCCTTTCGCCTATGTCCCCATTGCTAAAACGAAAGGGGTGTGCCTCCTCTGACAGTTTTTTTCTCACTACAGCCGCTTTTATTTGTAATATTATATTTCCTGCTGGTGATCATGCTCCAAGTACTCAAGTTTTTCTAGAAATAAACTGAAGGTTGTCATAAACCTGGAATTATAACAGAGAACTAAAATGTCATTTTTTTTTAGGTAGTAGCCCAAGAGCCTCCTATGGCCACATGTCCAAAGTCTGAAACCAGAGATGAACTGTGGAGCAGGCATGCCTAATGTAATGAGCACATTTACACAAATCCTTCACTTACCCCTCCCCAACTCCCACACTTAAGACAGTTGGAACTGGATTTCTGTCACCTACAACTGAAAGGAAATTTCTGAAAGCTTTGATATTTCAGGCTTGGCATAACCCAACAACAGATGGTTATCAACAGACAATCAGAAACAAATGGAAGGCGAACTGTCATTTTCTTTTTCTGGTTATGGAACTATACAACACAAGAACTTTGATGACATTTACTAAAGCATTTAAAATCTGAAGCACTGTGAAAATAATTGAAGGACTTTTGATGGGAAGATAAAATCAGCACCATAAAAGCCAGAATCCATTTATACTTAAGAGTTGGTGCGGGAGAACTGTCTGTAATCTGTCAATCATGTTTTAAATAAATGCTGATTGGCCAGATAGGAAGTATAGG
Source organism: Ellobius talpinus (assembly GCA_001685095.1). Taxonomy (NCBI): domain Eukaryota; kingdom Metazoa; phylum Chordata; class Mammalia; order Rodentia; family Cricetidae; genus Ellobius; species Ellobius talpinus. The sequence goes on along the minus strand of LOJH01065983.1, from coordinate 120 downwards.
CGGGTCAACCAGACAGGAAATAGAGGTGGCGATGAGAACAGGAGTATTCTGGGAGGCAGGAAGCTCCCTCCCAGTCCAGCCCAGACCACCGAAGAAGCAACATGTGAGCTGCCCAGCTAG
>LOJH01065982.1:0-10401 GCA_001685095.1 Ellobius talpinus | reverse complement strand
CACAGACAGAACATTGTATACATAATAAATAAATAAATATTTAAAAAAAATAAAAAAAATAAAATGTCCAGATGGTTGGTAGTGGGGATGAAAGACAGTCTAGGGTTAGGCAAGTTTGGGTTATATCATGACTTGAAGCAGTCTCATGCCAAACTGTCAAGGGAGGGAACTGGAACAGAGAATCACTTCTTTTTCTTCAGACGAGAAATTATTTACCATTCAGAACATACTGGCTATGGCTATGTCTGCCATGCACAGATGTGGGGATTTGGGTTAAGGGCATAATTCCAAGAAGAGGTCAAGACTTCAGGACTCACTTAGCAACTAATTTAGTTATTTACTGCTTCACCCACCTCTGGTTCCTGTCTGCCAGATGTATTGTAACTGCCTTAGGAGAGACTGTGTCGGCTCTCTCCATGTGTCTTAACTGAGGACAATGTCATTCAGTACCCCAGCTTTGCTGATAAGTGAGACGGGTTGGACCCTAGTGTTTGCTTTCTGTGGCCGGAGCAAGGGAAGGAAACAGTGAAGAGAAGGGCCCTATGAGGACACACTCTAATACTGGGGACTGTCCTGATGGTTTTGCTTGCTAATCATTTGGGGAAGAAATGTGCTGAAATAATACAAAGTGAACACAGCTATCTTGGGGAATGCCAGAAAGAATAACTTTCCACCTGGCATTATTTGTTAAGTACAAAAGCAATACCTGTAAAATAAGTTCTAAAAAAAATCAGAAACACTTCTAAGTCATAATGGTAAACATTTACCTTTTCAATTTGAAAATATGAAAAATAATGCTTCACGGTCAGGTATCTTGGTGAAATAAAATGAGCTTGGCTCTCAAATGTAAATGTTAGCATTGTTCTGGCATTTTGTCCTATTAAATAAAACCATTTAATGCTTTATGAAAGAATGTGCAAGACTTGACAATTAAGGGTTTCATGGGCCTGTTTGAGGTCTGCCTGCAATTGAAAGAGGTCTCAGGATTCCCTTATATTCTGTTTCTGTGATTTGAAGGGGAATGGGCCCACCCCTTACCTCCTTTTGGAGTGCATTGTAAGTTGGAGCATTAAGCAGCTTGGGATAAGGTTTACCATTACTTAAGAAATTTAGATCCTCCAATAATTTGAGTTTTCGGAGAACCTTGAAAGTGTGTGCATAAAATTCCAACTACTAGAACATACATCTCACTGAGACAGACCATGAGAGAAGCAGTGTCTATACCACTTTAAGCTCTCTGCCCTTCTAAGAGCAGAAATGAAGAATCATCACGTTTAATTCCTCAAATGTTGGAGCCTACAAAATTTTTAAAAAGAGGTTTTAAAGTATAAGAGGCCCGACATATTACAATTATAAATGGTAGCCATTCAAGAAACTTTTGTATAATTAAAAAATATTTAATTAAATTCTTTTTGGGTGCTCTAATAGGAAGAATTGCTCCCAATTTCTTACACAAAGTTTACTTTTTTAAAACATAAAATCAAGTGTTATTTTTGGAGCAAATGGCTCAAGATTCCTGACAGCCCTAAGATGGGTAATCTACTAGACAATCGGAGTCTCTTAAAGAGAAGTGGTAATTGATGATCAGGTTGGTGGCAACTGCAGCCTCTGATGTGTCTGTCACAGATCTCTGTATCATGACAGTGTTTCTGTGGTTGAGTTGGCTTGAGGTATGGCAGTGTTTCCCACATGATTCCAGAGTAACAGCTGTTATAACTTGGCTTTATTGTATTGTGCAATCAAGAGGGTGCTATCTGCTAGGATTTTATCACAGCGGTGTAAAAACTTGAAGTTTAGAGCAAAATTAAAAAAAGCACACTAATTTATGCATTCACTAGAAAGTGTCCATATTTTCATTATAAATATAAAAGAAACAGAGCAAAGAAGACATTCCCTCTGGCTCTAATTCCCCATTGAGGCGTGTATACACATACAGTCCGATAAGTTAAAGTTAAAACAGAGAAGTCCTGTAACAGTTGCTCACCATGGTTTTATAGCTGATAGTTACAGACATTGAAGAGGCCTAAGACTACATCCATGGGACATCATTATGTAGAAGTCAATGGAAAACAGAAGCAATAAACCCAGTATGCCTTTCTTTGCCAGACTCTTAGGGGCTTGTCTCCACTTGTATTGGTTACATTGTTGCAGGACAGGAGCTGCTTCCTCTTCCTTCACCGACTAATGACAGACAAGGACCATCAGAAAACTGGCCTAGATCCAGGTGTCTTTGAAGACTGGCAAATAGGCTCTTTGCCCATTTTTTCTTTCTCATTTCTGTTTTATGGGACACCAAAAGAAATATTATCTGGACACAAACTAATTGCTACAACAGCCCGTTAAAAGTCGACTAGATGCAAAAGGAAGAGAATGTCATAAGCTTTATGGATGTGTATCAGTTTTTCTTGAGAAAAAAATACCCACATTCTAAGGACTCTTAAAAATGTAGAAAACTTGCCCTGTTACCACGGGATTTTAGAACACCTCTAAACACACACAAAATAAGACAGATATTACCTACAAATTCCAACTGTTGCTTAAACTCTAAAAGCATTTTTGTATTATTTTCTGTTAATACAGAAGGGGGGAACTCAGCTATAAAGAAATATTAAAAAGTATATTTTTGTGTGGCCATCAGTCTTAAGAATATTGGGTTGCTTGCCTTCCCCAGCTTGTGCTGATACTGTAAGCGTGTGCTCAGGGGTATGACACAGGGTGCTCTTGTCCCTCTCCCTCCTCCCTCAACCCCCCTCCCTAGCCCATGGCTAAAAAGCCATCCCTCAAATGAGCCACTCTTTTTTGCTCTCATCAATGGTCTCTGTGAAGTTGGGGTCGTTGTTCATGATGGCAGCATCTGCGCTCTCGGCTGACTCAGCTCCCTTGGCCTCGTTGGTATGGTAGGTGCCCTTGTGACGGAACATGTACCGGATGAGGAAGACCAGGGTGCAGAGGATGGTGAAAATCACCACAGCGATGACCCCTGGGGACAGCAGATAAATACCAGAAGTTAAACGAGCCTTGTCTACATTTCTATCTTGCCACTGCATCCTAGCTCCCTTGGATATGACTCTTTCCCACAGAAAACAGTGACAGTCATGAGGACAGCAGAAGAGACACATGGCTTCTGTTTCCAGGCACAAAAGGTTTAACAGGAAGCAGAAGGTGACTTGTCCTCTTGCCCAAAGTAACTAAAAACTAGATAAAATATATGAAGCATAGGCTTTCAGATGGTGGACAACAGATAGACAGACACACGGTGCCTGAGGAAAGAGTCGGAAATGACGAATTTCCACACTTTGTTCAGTTTTCTGACTGTCCACATCTCTGCAGAGAGAACCAGGAGAACCCTGTGGGCTTCTTGAACTGGGTGTGGGGCTTCAAGGCCAGTGCATGTGCTCCGCCCAGATGGATCTGCTAATCAGTGAAGCTGCTGAACCTCCAGCTGAATAACTAACATGTGCATGTGTGGGCATGCATGACCTTCCACAGGGCAGGGAGGCACAGTAAACAATTTCCAGAGCTCACACAGGGCTGGAAGATGATCAGGTTCTAATGGTAAATAACTGCAGGCATTCGGTTCAGACTGTGAAAGGTCATGCTAAAGGCGTGCTTTTAAGGGAGTGAAAGGTCTGGCAGGATTTGCCTTGCAAAAAGCTTAACATGACTAAAAGATATCAAGCTATAAGCACTGTGAGAGATCTCGGCATGCAATTTAAAAAGACCATTCAACCCCCAAACTCAGTCATGCTAATAATGTCTAGCAGCCAATATATAAAAATGACCAAATATGCAAAGGACAATTTTTTTCTCCTATGAGGAGAAAATCAATTAGACTAGAAATGGCAGAGATAACAGAGTGAGCACAGAGGGACCTATGCAAACCAATCCCTAACAACCAAGACTGACTCTGGAGGCAAAAGGCATAAGTACCAGAGAGAATAAGGAAAAATCACGATGACAAAATATTTAAGAAGACATAAGGACTCCAGATGTGTGCCTGTCTGATAAAAATTACAAAACGGTGAAGTGAAAACTGATGGAACCAGAGGAAGAATTAGACTAATTCATAACCACAGCTGGAGGCTTCAGCCCTCTTCTGCTTTGTAATTGACAGAATCGTTAAACAGAAAATCAGTAAGAATGTACAAGACCTGGACAACATGGAGTCAGGTTTGTTAACAAGCTGTAGATTGGGGGGGAAATATTTATCTGTGTCTGACAAAGGACTTGTACCCAGAATGTAAACTCTTTCAAATCAATAGCAAAACCAAACAATTGATTAAGGAGGTGGAGAAAGATTTCGAGACACTTCACAAGGTAACCACATAAGACAGTAAATACTGAAAAGACACTGAGCGTCACTAGCGATGAGGTTATACCTCATCAAAAAGCACAGAGATGCCACAACTCACCTAGCAGAGCGGCTAAGTAAGAAGGCCAACAGCACAAAGAGATTGGGGAACAAGAGGCCTTTTAGAGATTGATCATGGGACTGTAGGTGGTTGGGTCGTTTTGGAAAACTGCATGGCAATGACTTACAAAGTTAAATATCCACCTTCTTTACTATCTTAGTGATTGCATTTCTAGGAATTATTGAGGAGTCTACCTAAGGTATATGCAAGATCATTAAGATGTGTGTAGCTTTACTTTTAATAACCCAAATCCGGAGACAAGACAACAATCTAGCAATGGGTACGTGGATAAAACAAATGATGGCATAGCCATTCGATGAAATACAACTTGGCAAGAGAAATAAATTTGTTGATAAGCAAAATGTTGTGGACAGATATAAATACATTATGCTGAATGAATGAAAGTGTGGCAAATTTTATACCAGTTATGAAACTGTAGAGGAGGTAAAGGAATAGGTGGGGACTTAAAAAAAAGGGATAGCAAAATTAGCCGAGAGGAGTTATTTTATGATGATGTGTTCTATATGTTGCGGTAGTGGATATGGGTGTATGTCAAAAAGTCACTGACCTGTTTCTTGTATAAGTTCATATGATACTTTGAGTTTATCTTAAAACGACAACAACAACAAAAACCCAAAAAAGTCAAAATCAATAAGGATAGGGACCTTGATGAGATTATACTTGAACTTGGGATAATGTCACTTGAATATTTTTAATGTACTTTATTTATGTATATGTGTATATATTTGGGTATATGTGCACATGCGTGTGGGTGCCTATGGATGATTCTCTGGAGCTGAAGTTACAGGTAGTTGTGAGCAACCTTCTGTGGGTTCTGGGAACTGAACTTGGGTCTATCTGGAAAAGCAGTCTTTGCTCTTAACTGCTTAGCTGTCTCTCCAGTCCCATTTTTAAAAAATCATTACTTTTCCCAGGTGAGTAGCTGCTAGAAAGTCCGTTGTATGTATCACATACCTCCGATGATAGCTGAGTTTCTATTGACTCCATTTCTTATAGCTTGGCCTTGTCCTGGGTTATATGGGAAATCAGCACTGGCTGCAGAGAAAGAAAGAAAGAGTGAAGTAGAAGAGGCAAGCACACAAATATTTTCACATTTATTTCTTCATACAACTCTCTGACACTTTCCATTTTTACAAATGAAATCTCCACCTCAGATGGATCCAACCTTACCGTTGCCTCTTCCAAAAATTCCAGAAACCCCCATCCCTGATTTCACGATTTCCCTCTGCACAAGTTCCAGTGCTATGACTTGTTTGAGGGGAATGTTAGTTAAGAATGTTCTGAGCCAGCCTGTCCTTGCTCTGCTGGCAAGTCTACTGGGGTATCATCCAGCGGTTGGTTTCAGGACACTGGGTTCACAGACATTCAAGTCCTGTATGTAACTTGGAAGCATGACTTTCATAATCCTCTTGTATGATTTAAACAGTCTCTAAATTGCTAAACATATCCCATGGACTTTAAAGAATATTGTAAAGTGACTCTGGATAACATTAGAGAGTAATGACAGGGGGACAAGTCTCTCTGCATTTAGTACAGACCATTTAAAGAGAGGCTTTTTTGATCGGCAGTTCTTTGAATCCTTACCTGCAGGACCTATGCACGCGGAAGCAGGGTGGTGTTTGTTTTTGCGTGTTCTGAAATCTGTCTCCCGTCCACTTTTATTCCACACACTACTGCCAGTTTGGGGTTTATATGCCGATGAGATTTTTACAGCACACACTATTAGTTTAAAAGTAATTGCTTCTTAAATATTTAGCATGACTTCAATAAAACACTAGACCCTTCAGGAATATGTAAAGGCCTTAAAGTTCAGAAACATTGAGAAGAATGTTAATAGCTTAGTTTTCTATTTCTTTCCCCGTTCAAAAAATATTAGAAGCAGTTGTGTCAAATTTAGATGTTTCACTAAGATGGATTCCAATTATCGCTCCAAAGGCAAATAGGTTCTGAAACCTTAAGCCAGTGGAGCACCTACAGTAAGTAATCCAAAAAAAGCAAATTCACCTTCACGGGTGGGTTTTTCTTGGTGGGGGAAGGGCTGCTGGATCAAACCTATGTTTGCACCTGCCAGGCAAGGTTTTTCCACTGAGCTACATACCCAGACCCCTCCAGGCCACAAATGGATTTGCAGTAGTAGAAATTTCCTTTGAAAAGTTCAAGCAAATCTCCCAATGGAAGTAACTTTTCTTCCAGCAGATGGAGTAGAGAATCCGAGTTTGAAGCAGACCGAAGCCTGCTGGATGGCACCAAGTCACTGGGAGAGATATTTCCAAGGTCTGTACTTGCTATAATTAAACAGAGGCCGGTGTTGTGATTCAGGTAGAACCATACTAGGGACTCAGTTCCTAAGGCTAATTCATCCCTGGCTATAGATAGGTGAGAATCTCCAGGATCACAACAAAAACAGCCAGAGCCCTTTCCTTCCCATCTCCTTAGAAATGTGGGATCTCACATTTTTAATCAGTGTGTGATTGTTTTTTCTCTCTTAGACTTCACTTAAAATTTCTAAAAATCTCATTTTCATTTATTTTGCATATGTGTGTATATATATGGGCATGAATGTTCCAAGATGGCACTGATGGAGGTTAGAGACCAACCTGCAGGAGTTGGTTCTCTCCTTCTAACGTGCAGGTACCAATGATTGAACTGAGGTGATCAGTCTTGGCAACAAGTGGCTTTACTTACTGAGCCATATCACTGGCCTCAGATTTGACAGGTTTACCCAGGACTAGAGAAGTCATTCTCTTTTGGATTTGTACATTATTGATCTTTTCAACCACTAGTGTCATCCAAACCTGTTGACTGCTGATCGCCATGAACTCTGACAGGCATATGAGTGAAAGAAAACTCATCTCCAAGTTATCCACACTCTCCCCAAATCTTTAACTGTGAGCATAAACAGTGCCTTTGATGTAATTTGCTTGCATTAACTGGCCCAATCCTAAGTCTAGACATCTTGGGAAACGGGAAGACAAACAGTTTGCTTCTTCCCCTAACGATTCTCCCTCCCAACTCTTCAAGCTTTTCTGGGCTAGAGAGCATTGGTTGATATAAGGTTTCAAATGTCATCCCAAGAAGACAAAGGTCAGTCATTTATGGGCTCATCACTCTTGTGGTTTGAACGGAAAATGTGTCTCCTGGGCTCAGGCATTTGATCCCTTGGTCCCCAGTCAGTGGCGCTGTTTGGAGGAGGTTACATAACTCTTAGAACATAAGGCCTTGCCAGAAGAAATCCAGCATGGGTGTGGGCTTTAGAGCCTCACTCTACCTGCACTTCACTCTCTCTATTTTCTACGTGCAGTTGGAAATGTGGCTTCTCAGCTTCCTGAGTGTTGTCAGTCTGTTACTTTGGACTCTCTTTTTGGATCTGTAAGGCAAAATAAACTTTCTTCTGTGGGGAGCAGAGGAAGCCTCCAGTGAATGTATAAAGACTGAATGAAGCCCCGAGTGAGCGTGTATTTTTGACACGGGCATGACCATGTCAAGGACCAATGTCTCAGGCCTGTGGAAAACTGGCAAAGTCTTCCTCCTGGGTCAGGCTCAGAGGGATGGCAGAGTGGCAAAGCCTTTTCCTGGTTCCATAGAGATATTGACAATGTGTACCAAAACTGGCAACCATGGTTTTCTCCTCCTGGACAATTCCAGCCTGAGACTGCTAGCCTGCTGACACCTTCTACCTGGACTAATTTCTCTTCCTAGGCTGTACGCAATCAACATGCTGAGGTTCTCAGTTGTGGTACAGTTGGTGCCTCTCTACAGAGTGAGCAGGACCCACCTGACTCCAGCTTTTCTGTATGTGCATTTGTGTCTGTTCTTTTCCCATTCCCTCTCAACCCCAAGTTTCCAGAACTACACCTTGCAAGGACATGGCATTCTTCCATAAGTCATGCCATTTTATCACAGTGACAAAAATACTTAATACTCATTCGATATTAATTTGGCCACAAAATTGTCTTATGTGACTAAAACCAACCTGTTTACATAAAAACAATAGGAAAATATTCATTGGATTTCTTCATGTCTGGGTCTTTTTCGGAGAATGATTACTCAGTAGAAGTGACACACTCATTCCCTTATTAGATCTTGTCAGACTCCATTCTGAGTAAGCACAGAACAATAAAACAGGCAAGACGTGTAGTGATGAGAATTCCCTTTCCCTGGTGGTCTAATTACATGCCCCATGGAAGACTTTGCTTATGTAGTGAAAATGCTAATGAAAAGTGTGGATGTGGTTTGAACTATGGTCTTCTCCAGGTCTGGTGACTTGTTTGAGTTTACCTGTAGTTTTCCCATTGTGTGTCATGCAACTCATGTGGCCATAAGGCATGGTAAGATTTGCTTCATTCCTTGACACGTCCACTTTTCAAGGATGAAGTTTAGACTATTATTGTCCATCTCTTACATCTTCAGGCCTTTGGATGTTGTAATTACTCTTCTCCTATATGCTACTTGGTCCATCTCTAGCCTGACTGGAATTAGAACCCAAGCTAATTCCAAAAAAAGCAATCTTCTCACATTTGAACTTTTAGAAAACTAGGAAGATCCAGGCAGGTGAGTTGTTTAAAAGACCCAGTTTATTTTAGATGGTGGAGTATGGATTAGAACTATGGCTAGAAGAGCCCTTTTAGGGGATGGAAGAAAAAAATTTGTGTTGGAATTACTAAGTTTGCTGTACCTATAGGACTCTCACTTAGACCTTTCTTCTAGACATTTGGAGACTTGAGTAGGTCAAATTTCTTGTCTTCTGATTAACACATAACTTCTGACTTTCTTTAAACAATATGAACTTTCCAAATACATTAAATATCTGCTCAGAAATGTGTGTATAAAATGTGATATTTCACACTGCCCTGGCATATAATTTAGTTCTTTTTCTCTTAGACTTGATTTAAAATTTTTATTTTATTTTTATGTGACAAGTATAGCAAGTAGTTTTGTTATCAGCCTACTGTGACAACATTCATGACATTATAGGGTGGTTGCTTTCTGCCTGCATGGCTCTCATAAAACGCGATACACTTTAGGAATTTGTAGCATGGTATAATTTATAATGTGGCAGATGAACCATGGCAAAATTTCTCTCTGCTTTGAAGCCTAGCCTGTGACGTTGTGTTCTTGGCTTCAAAACTGCCCAAACTCTCAGCTTCTTAGACATATTGGTGGCCTCTTCTCATTTATTTTTCTTCCCCTCCAATGCTGAGGGGAGCCCAGGTCCTTGTGCAAGGCTGGTAAGTGCTCTACCACTGGCCAACATCCCGACCCCTCTCTAGTTCCTTTCATGTCACAGCTGTAAATGGTGCTGGAAGTTTGGGCTGGAGAAGAGACATGTGATGACTCGGAAGAATGGCAAGAGTGAGAGGACACTTGGAACCTCCTAGGACTGCCATTCAGGTGAATCTGGATTTCTTGGTCTTGCAAAGACCTCATGTACATAGAGCCTCTCTCCTGTTTCTTCCTTCGTGGGCTACTCTTCTAACTGAATACTCTGGATGTAATATATTCTTAATGCTTCAAGTCAGCTCATTAAGGAACACTCCTGTCTGGACATCTGGTTTATCTTCCTTCTCTTTGCCCATCAAATTTTATCTCTTTCTTGAAAGAAAGTACCAATTTCTAATTAAGTGGCTAGGTCTCCTTTCAATAGCTTCAGTCTTAATTCTTATTACTTCCTTTTCTTTCTATCTTATCTCCATGTGTGTTCATGTGTGCACATGTATGTAGAGGCCAAAAGACAACAATGAATGCCATCCTTAAGGCACCATACACTTTTTTAAAAAATCTTTTTGAGACAGAGTTTCACACAGACCCCAAACTGAGATGGGCTGCCCAGTGAGCTAGGATCTATTTGCCTCTGGCCCTCCAGTGCTGGAATCACAATCACATGCCAGTTTTTTTTTTTAATGTAGACTTAGCAATCTTCACCAACCCCACATAAGACAGAGGTCTGATCTCCAAAATATACAAAGAA
>LOJH01065978.1:0-10402 GCA_001685095.1 Ellobius talpinus | reverse complement strand
CGGGGGTCCTTGCACGGTGCCCAGATGTCGTATTCCCGGGTTTCGGCACCACTTCGGCGCCCTACACTGTCCTAGACCACACCCAGGGAGGGAAGAAGTCCTCAGCCTTTGTAAGATGCAGTGCTGGATTCCAGAATTCATTCGCAGCAGCCGCCTGATATGTAGCATATCAGGTTAGGGCTGAGGGCATGGGACACAGGGGTCCATAGGAGAGCGTCTGGCTACACAGAGAAAGGGCAATTAGAAGGAAGTGACTTGTGAGGGACATGGGCCCACAAGGTGCTGGAACATGAAGAAGTGAGGAGGGGCAAATGGTCAGGGAAGGCAGCACCGAGGAATAGCCAAAGGATTGCCATGAATTCAAAGCCAGCCTGGGCTACAGGATTAGACCCTGTCTCACAAAAGCCAAAGCTGAGGATGTAGCTTAGCTGGTAGAATGCTTGCCCCTCACTCATTAATTCTACAAAGTCTTGCCATGAATGAAGTCCTGGGTTTCATCCCTAGTACTGCACAAAAGCTGGCATAATGATGCATACCTATAACCCAGCACTCAGGAAGTGGACACAAGATGAGGAGTTCAGGGCTCATTCATTCTCTGTCACATAATGAGTTCCAGCCTAGCCTGGGGCACATGCATGATATATTGTATCCATAAAAATGAAAGAAATGGAGTAGGAAAAGGAGGAAAGGAGAAAATATTCCCCCAAAAGGATGTCTGTGTTAAATATGAGAGACTTTTTATATCATTACTTCCTAAGTAATACCACGATTTACATTATATTGGATGTTATGCCCAGTCTAGGTAAATTTCAGAGTCCATGAGAGCATGTGTCTGGGGTTTTTTGAGCATCTGTGAGTTTGAATGTCTGCATGGGGCCCTACAGCCAGTCCCACAAGCACTTAAGGACTGCAGTATCAGTCACCGCCTACCTCCAGGTCTCTCTGACAGGAGCCAATGGCAACACTTTGTATAATTAAAGAGTGAGGGGCGGAACAAACTAAACTGAATTGAGTCTCTTCTGTAGGACCTGTGCCCCCTGTCTCCTAGGCTGTGCATTATGACCTTGGGGCTGACACCTTTCTCTGATCTCAGCTCCTTCCTCCTGCATCCCAGCAGCTACCCAGCTGGCTTGTTTAGCCACTGTGGGTGTTCCTACAGTGAAACTAGACAGTCTTTGGGGTTCTTCCTAACAAGCCCCAGCAAGCAGAGGTCAAAGCCTGGCCGGCAACGCCTTACCCAGTGTTCTGTCACCTCCAACCTGTGGCTGCAGTGCTACCAGATGAGGGGCTATGGCTTCCTAGATTCAAGTGTGGGTTGTACCCTTTTGTAGAGATAGGCTGGGAGCCAGTGTCATAACCTTGTGATTCCCAGGCTGCATCTGGCCAACAGATGGGCTTAATCTAGCTGAAAATTTGAATTTTTAAAATCTGAATTCATTGCCAACATTTGAAAACCAGTAGTTTTCCTATAGAAATACAGATTTTTTAATTAAAAAAATATTTTTTGCATCCTTGGAAAAATGGGTCTAGTGTCCTACAGGACACCTCTGTTAGGAAGGGCTGAGGCATGGAGAATGTGTCCTACTTACCAGGCCTCTCCATCTCTTGATGCCATATGCCCAGTTCTTAGGTGTCTGAGTGATGATCCAGAACTTCCTGCTAATTGATCCATGACCCAGAAATGGTAAGAAGACCCTACGTGACTCTCCATGCAAGCTAATGGAGCAGTTAGGAACTGAGCTGTGTCCCAGTCCCACAATAGGTCTCAAATCACATCAACAGGGAGATGAATGAGAATTCCTTACAACTGGAATTTGTACAGCTGGAATTTGGGGCGGCAAAGATACATTCCCAGAATCCCCCAGAGTCCTGAGGACGCCCACACCCTTTGTACCAGCCATCGTAAGAAAGGCCACACTGATAAGGCCCTGGGCGACCAGATGACAACATTCTTGGGACTCAGATTAAGTGGGAAGGGCCACCTGCTCAGCACATAGCTCAGGGCTGCCAGGAAGTGGGCAGTGGCTGTTGGGCCACTGGCAGCAGGGGTGCCAACCCTTCTTGGCATTTCAACAATGCCACAAGCACCCAAGCTGTAGCAGGAAAGCCAAATCGTTTCATTCTGCGAGGACTTTAGGAAAAAAAAAACACCAGTCTTGTAGGCAAGGAGTCTGGGCCTGCCCCTCCCTCATCTTGGCTGCTTCTGAACATCGTTACTGAGAAGGGTATATCTCATATATCTCCACATATACCAGAGGCACAGACAGGAATGGCTGATGCAGTGCCAGGCAGGCCTTGGAGAGGACAGTCAAGGGCCGGCATGGTAAATGGTGCGAGAAAGCCTGTTCTCCACATTTCCAGCCCATGGAGGAGTCCGAAATGGCTTCTTCTCTAGACTAACATTACATTATGGCCACAGTGCTCCAAATGGCATCACCACGGCACAGTCCTCGCCAGCTAAGGCACTGTCATAGGTGACATCAGTGGGAAGTCTACAGGGGCTGGAGAAACACAGATACCTAGCTCTATGCTGATGACCTACCAACACACCAAACAAGCGCTCATATATACAGGGGGCCCATGGACGAGCCAGTCAGAAGGTGCCTTCCAGACAGCCTTACAGGTCAGGGGAATGTGATGGCTCTGAGTCACAGCAAGCCCAAGAATATTGTCACGTTTACCAGGAGGGTGTCAGCAGTGGTTGCAGAACACGTCCAAGTTCAGGTCTTAGGACCTTTGGCCAGCGTTTTACCTCCCTGAGCTCCACCCTTTGCTAGATATGACTCACAGTCCCCTTTCCATAGCTGTTTGGAGGATTGAACATAATTCTGAATGTAAAGCGCAGGTTTATAGTGGATAAGTGGAGGTGACGGGGAGCCCACACCATGTCCCCCAAACTCGTTTAACCTCTGAGCTTTGGGGTATACACCAAGCTGTCTATCTTGCAAGTGGGAGGTGACCCAAACACCCATGCCAGTGGGTAGCATAGAAGGGAGGGAGCTCCTCTTCAGTGTATGTGGCAGTTCACCAAGGTCAGTCTGAGATGATCCTATGGTTGGCTACAGTGGTTGGGGACACTGATTAGGCTGGGGGAGGTGGGGACAGCCAGGCCTTTCTGCTCTCAGGAAACATCCCATACCTTTGCTGAGCATTGGCCCACTGAGAATATAGACAAAAAGGCATCAGACAGAATGCAGCCTCATGGACAAAGGCTTGAGAAACGTCCACTTATGTGGCTCTCTCCGGAGAACAGGAAACTGGGGGGAAAGAACTCTGGAAGCTTTTTTTCTCTCTTTAATATTAGGCCCATCTCTTCCTTTTCTGTGTCAGTAACTCATTATTTACCTTCAATGTCTTGATATACATTCACCTCCAGAGGCATGTGAACCTAGAGTTTGCGGCTAGCCTGGTCTAATCTACATAGTGAGTTCCATATTAGCCAGAGCTACATAGTGAGACCCTATCTCAGCATATATGCATATATATGTACAAATGTATACATATATGTGCATATACATTTGTACATATGTGTATATATATGTGCATGCGTGTATATACAGAAAGTAATGAATAAGTAAAATGTACTCCATTCATAGCCAGAAACAGGGTCCTATGTTTATTCTTGGCTGTTAAGCCCAGGCCTGCAGTATCTCCCCTTCCTCTCATGGACCTCTGTCACCTGCTCCCCAGATGCCTGATTTGACCAGCTCTGTGTCTTATAGTCCCTAAGGCCATGATTCATAAAAGCCTATATGGAGAGCATCAGAACAGGCCTGGGGGGGGTTGTCAGTAACTAGCTACAATAGCTTCTGGAAGGGCCACTCAGCTCAGAGCTTCAGTTTGCTGCCTACAGGCAGATAGCCTCTGGAGGGCCAGAAGTGAGAAGGGTACTCAAGGCAGTCAGGAGTAGCAACATCCTATGCACAGTCTACCAAGGAGTCTTGGATGAGTGGGTCTCCTCTCCCCACGGGGACTGTCCACTCAGGACTGAGGAGGACAGTCACGAGTGTCTTGGAGATCCAGGGTAATGAAGTCCAAGGCACCCTGTGCTGCTAGTGCACCTCCTGAGGATAGCAGACTTTCCACCCTACACCAGCCTGCACCCCTCAAGCTGCCCTACCCACTGCCTGCAGACCATGCATGCCCAGGTGCCAACTGTCTCAGATGAGGGTTCCTTGAAGCAAATGTGGAGACAAAGATGCTGGCGTTGAGCACGTTGTTGGAGTGGGATGATCCTAGGATGCACTAGTAGAAGGGAGTAGCAGAGAAGGAAGGCTTACCTTTTCTGTGCATTGCTGAGAGGGTCTGCATGTGACGAGGACATCTGAACCATCCCAAGGGGACAGACAGCCTGAGGAGGAGCTTCCTGGGCCCCAGCCAAGGTGTCTACTAGCCATGCAGCTCTGGGTTTGACATGGTGAACATTTGTTAGTGGAGAGTAGGAGCTAGAAGATCAACCCTGCAGGCAAAGGATCAAGGTCTGTTTTCTTTTTAAAGCTTAGCAGGGTATCTGGCACAGAGAGCACTTAGCAAATATTTGTGGTTCCTAGTGTCACTTTTTCCTTATTGATAACAGCTGTCAATTATTGAAGAATCCCCAGGCTCTGGACTTGGTGCTAAGTGCTAGATGTCCTGCCCTTGCTGTACTTATGGTACTATCATCACACCTGTCATTCCCCCGACACCTGCCATTCCCCTCATACCTGCCATTCCCCTCACACCTGCCATTCTCACACCTGCCATTCCCCTCACACCTGCTATTCCCCTCACACCTGCCAATCCTTCTCGTACCTGTCATCCCCCCTGATACCTGCCATTCCCTCACACCTGCCATTCCCCTCACACCTGCCATTCCCCCACACCTGCCATTCCCCTCACACCTGCCATTCCCCTCACACCTGCCATTTCCCTCACACCTGCCATTCTCCTCACACCTGCCATTCCCCTCACATCTGTCATTCCCCCCCATACCTGTCATTCCCTCTCCAACCTGTCATTCCCCCTCACACCTGTCATTCCCCTCACACTTGCCATTCTCCTCACACCTGCCATTCTCCTCACACCTGTCATTCCCCTCATACCTGCCATTCCCCCTCACACGTGCCATTCCAGTCACACCTGCCAATCCCCTCACACCTGCCATTCCCACTCATTCATATCTTCTTTTCCCTGTCACACCCGTCATTTCCACTCATATCTGCCATTCCCCTCACACCTGCCATTTCCCCTCACACCTGCCGTTCTCATTCCCACCCACCATTCTTCCTCACACCTGCCATTCCCATTCCCACCCACCATTCTTCCTCACACCTGCCATTCCCATTCCCACCCACCATTCTTCCTCACACCTGCCATTCCCATTCACATCTTCCTTTCCCTCTCACACCTGCTATTCCCCTCACACCTGCCATTCCCACTCACATCTGCCTTTCTCCCTCAAACTTGCCTTTTCACTCACACCTGTGCTTTTTCCAAGACTTCTCCATTTAAAAATGGTGTCTGGTCTCACACACGCCTACGCTTGAAGTGTAGTGCTCATGTACACACTGACCACGTAATGGAGACAGAATACACCCATCACCCCAACTCCCCAAAGTGGCCATGGTGGCTGGCATGGAGTCTCAGACATTCCCCTTTCTTGCAGCCCTAGTCCGTCTATTAATGGTGTCCTGGTGTCTGGGCTGAGCTTCCTCCCTGTGGTTGGACTGACTTTTCTTGCTTTTCTTCCTTTGTACAGCTTCTCACAGACTGGTTTCTACCACAGAACCACACCCCAGGAGGAAAAAATTATTTTGAGACCAAGACTGGCTTCAAACTTACAGACTATGTAGTCCTGGCTAGCCTGGAATTTTATGTAGACTAGGCTATCCTTGAACTCACAGAGGTCTCTGCCTTCCTAGTGCTGTGTATAATGCATATGACACCACGACTGGCCTTATAAAGACTCTTTGGAGCAAACCCTGGTTGAGAACTATGGAGGGGCCAATCATTTCTGCCATGGTCTCTTATATGACAGGAGCTTCTAAATGGTGGGGGGAGATGAGCATATACAATGCAGACTAGACTTGTAGGGCAAACACACCAAAGGTGTGGAGCCTGACACCTGACAGTTTCAGCCAGGACTTGGATTTACTCCCTTCCCATTACAGCCTGTGGGGATAGTATGGATATGTGCCACAATCCCTGCCTTTACAGAGATGAAAATGAAACCCAGTGCAACCGAGTGACTCAACCAAGGTCACAGAGTAAGACCCAGCTCTTGGGAGCATGACCCAAATGCCTCTGTCCTTCTGCTCAGTGTCCATTATGACTGTGTGAGTTTCTGGATGTGCTTAAGAACTAGGATGTCATGAGGCAACCAAGCTAATTGTGACTCCTAGCTCCTGTCAGCTGACACTATGTATGTGGACACGTTCCTCTAGCTTTGGTTTCTTCTCTGCATAAAGAAGGTGATGCCACTGCTTCCTAGCCAGAAAGTCATAGCGAGGACAAAATGGCTTGGTGCTTAGCTCAGGCCTGAAATGGACACATAAGACACAGGTTGTCTTTACTGTGTGCATTGGTGAAAGTCATGCCCATGCATGCATGACAGTAAGGTTCTATTGAGGCTTGTACTCTAGTCTGTATTCCTGGAGCCACTCACTCTGCCAGCAGCTGCAAGGGGCAGTTGGATTGACTGCCACTTGTCATTGTTCAACTTGGGCTGACTCACCTCTGGGTGGGGCCAGCCAGGAAGAAGTCCTCACCAGCCAGGCAGCAAGGCTTTCCTCCAGGCTGCCCAAGTACATCCAGCTGATGTTGTCCCAGGCTTAACAAAAATCACCTAGAAGGGTAAGTCTGAAGGCCCCACCTGGGTGGAGTCAAACGTGTGCCCAGGGCTGGATCCAGCTGTGGCCACCACCAATATGATTTCCAGCTGTCCCTAGTTCCTTCACTCCCTGTGTGACTCTGGACATTAGGGAAATGTTCTTAAGCAGATTGTGCCTAAGCAGGTGCAAATACCCCAGTAGGGCTGACAGAGGACACCAAAACCTGTGCGTGGATGGAGAGCTGGCATGTGGAAATTCAGTGTTCCCACAGACCTAGACAGAACCTCTGGTCCTCCAGACTCCCTTCTGAGTCTGCCATATGCTGCCTGGGCATCCTTAGATAGCTGTCCTTAATCTCCCTGACTTGGGATGGGTCTCCATGCAAGGCCCTCTTCATCTGGGATGCTGGAGGGTACCACATAGTCGGATTGGCAAAGCTGGTGTGTCCTTGCCTCTATGTGAGAACAAATGGCCACTGACTCCACCCAAGTCTTCCACATAATCGCCAAGCCTTATGCAGCATATGCTAGGCTCCAGTCAGACACAGGCAGATGCCCTGGTAGAGCGAGCATTCTGCTGCAGAGAGCAAACAAGGTGGGTTTAGAGTGAGATGTAAAGCACAGGACAACTCTGTCACCTCTGGGGATGGGACTTGGGTGAGAAATTTTTCCCCTTAGGGTGCCAGGAAAAGAAGCCTCTAGGCTCAGAGCATCAGGCTTCAGCTGTGCCTCTCAAAGCCATCACATTCTTGGGGGCCTCAGAGGATTCCCTCATGGCTGAGGCACCAGCTTTTTGGTTTTGGTTTCAGCACTAGTGATTGGACCAAGTATATGCCAAAAAAGTGCTCTACCACTCACTGGTTTACATCCACCTTGCTTTATTTGTTTTTAAAGAAATGATCATCCTTAGAACAAACCAAAGACCCTACCAGCGCAACTGAAGTAATTCATCTCTTTTAGTGTTCCCTAATACCAGAGAAGCGTAGTCCTTTTTCTCCCCCTCCTTCCCACAAGCTCCCAGAAAACTGTCCTGGTTGACAAAGCTAACAAAACACCAAATGGTCTAAGGTATCTTCCCATTAACCAAAAGCAACTAGTCAGGACTATCTCAGGCCCCAAAGAGCACGAGGACCAGATCCTAGGAAAGACACCAAACCCAGGACACCACGTGAAGCCTGCAGGCACCCACACTAAGTGATCTGGCAGGCACTGGAGGGGCAGGTAGGTATACTAAGGAAAGGGTACTTAGATTAGTGCCTAGTAACCAAGAGAAGAAGGGATGGTGTGCTGGGTTGAGACAGGTGAGCCTCAAACACACAGCTTTATTCATGATCCTGAGGTTTGGATATGTGCGACTGGTGTCTCTCTTGTTCTTACTATAAAACTCAAATCTCAGCAATGCTCCTTTCTGTAGTCCAACCTCATCATTACTGGTCTCTCCTTCCTCTCATTCCTGTACCCCAGAATCCAAACACCCATCCTACACATTTGCTAAAAGCCACACCTGTGCATAACAACTCCCCACATGGATTCTGGATGCTCTTAAAGTAAAGCAGAGCCATCTATAAAGGTCTAAAGGCCACATAAATCCTGGGCCCAACTTTTCTCCCCCCTGGCTGAGTGTCCCTCTACTTTTGGGTTCACCTACTCATCTTTACCTCACACCCTTTGCTTGTCCTATGGCTCTGCTGGCACACTGTGCTACTGTCACTCAGCAGGGCTGCTCAGATGCCATCATTCTCAGCCATCGGAGCAGCTCTCAACACTACACAGGAGCTTCAGGCAGCAGGACAGTCTGCAGTGGACATGCTCTGTGCTGTGTGTGGGGACTGTGTAGCATACAGGGACATGTGTGGGAACAGGGCAGAGCTCTTGGCTATTTTAGAAATAGTGCAGAGCGCTCAGGTGCTCGGAGAATGGTAAGGAGCATTTAGGTACTTCAGGAGCCGTGCAGAGTGCTCAGGCACTTGCGGACGGTGAAGAGCACTCAGGTATTTTGAGGAACTATGCACAGTGCTCAGGTGTTTGTGGTAACTGTGCATGGTGCTCAGGTACTTAGGGAACTGTGCATAGCTCTTGAATATTTGGGGGACTTTTCAGGGTACTCAGGAATTTGTGGGAAGTTATACAAAGCATTTGGGTATTTTGAGAACTATAAAGAGTGCTCAAGCATTTGGGAGAACTGCGTAGGCCAATCAGGTATTTGAGAAACCATGTGGAGTTCTAAGAAATTTGTGAAAAATGATAGAGGATGCTCAGGTAATTCAGGGAACTGTGCACAGCTCTCATGTATCTGGGAACTGTGTGCACCTCTCATGTATCTGAAACTGTGCACACCTCTTATGTATCTGGGGGACTGTGCACAGCTCTCATGTATCTGGGGAACTGTGCACAACTCTCATGTATCTGGGGAACTGTGCACAGCTCTCATGTATCTGGGGAACTGTGTACATCGCTCATGTATCTGGAGAACTGTGCACACCTCTCATGTATCTGGGAACTGTGCACACCTCACATGTATCTGGGAACTGTGCTACAGCTCTCGTGTATCTGGGAACTGTGCACACCTCTCATGTATCTGGGAACTGTGCACAGCTCTCATGTATCTGGGAACTGTGCGCACCTCTCACATATCTGGGGAACTGTGCACACCTCTAATCTGGGAACTATGCACAGCTCTCATGTATCTGGGGAACTGTGCAGAACACTCAGGGAACAATGCAGAATACTCAAGTATTTTGTGAGTGCCCCTCATTTGTGTTGAGCAGATGTTTGTCTCATGAGGCTGAGATTAGAGCTTTGGGACAGAAGACCATCAAGGTTAGGTAATCTCTGTTATTATGTACATCACAGGTATGTGACAGCCTATAGGACTTGAGCTGTCTGTCCCTTCTCTGTTTTGTAAAGGACTTCCATCTCTACACTTGGTACACCCCAGTCTCTACAGCATCAATAATAGGTTCTCATTTTGAATGCCAAGCAATGTTCCAGCTAGGGATTTATCTTGTTCTGAGTTGGACACTCTTTTACTTGTAATTTTTCATTTACAAAGTCACATCCTACAGTGCTGTAACTCATCTCCAGCAACTATTGTTCAAGCATCTTCATCATATGCATTGTGGTACAATGGGTACTCAGCTGAGCTATGCTTTTGGTCCTCTTTTTTGCATATAAAGTTCTGGGTTGGCATAGCCAGGGCAAAAGATAAGTATATTTTGAAGGCTTCTGGTAGTATCACTAAACAGAGCCCCAAGGAAGTAACACCAATTTACTTCCTGGACTTACATTTTCTGTTGTGAGGAGGCCGCTTCTTGGTCCCTGGCTGCTCAGCCTCAAAATAATCACACAGAAACTATATTATTTAAAACACTGCTTGGCCCATTAGCTCTAGCTTCTTATTGGCTAACTCTTATACACTGGCTAAAGTTCCAGTGTCTGTCTCTGGTGGGGCTACATGGCTTCTCCTTTATTCTGCCCTCTTCCTCCCAGCATTCAGTTTAGTTTTCCTCACCTATCTCTGTTCCCCTATAGTTCTGCTACAGGCCCAAAGCAGTTCCTTTATTAACCAATGATATTCACAGCATATAGAGGGGA
>LOJH01065974.1:0-10402 GCA_001685095.1 Ellobius talpinus | reverse complement strand
TGGGAGTGGGCGTGGCTTGCCTCTTAAAGAGTCAAAAACCATAACACTGGCTATCCTGGAACTTGCTGTAGACCAGGCTGGCCTCTAACTCAGAGATCTGCCTTCCTCTACCTCTCCTCCCTCCCCTGCCCAGTGCTTGGATTAAAGGCTCCTTAATGGCATCATTTGTAGAATCCTTATCCTTGACAGGGAGCCTTTACATGCCCCAAAGTGTATGTTTAGCTTAGCTTTTCTTTAGTCTCTTGGCATCAAACTACTGTTTTCTTGTGCAATACATGCGCTCAGTCACCCTCTGATTCACTTAACAGGACGTCTAGTCTACTACACCTGTGGCCTGGGGCAGACACTGAACAAAGCATAGAAAGGTCTCCGCTTTTATGAAGATTCAAACACAAAATTATTAATAATAATAATAAAACAAATTTGCAAAAGAAAGAACAATGCTTGGAGAACAAAATTGGATTCTGAGCAGAGTGAATACACACACACATACACACACACACATGCGCACACACACACACGCTACTTTCTAGTTTCTTGGGAGAAATAAGGCATAGCTTATAGACTTTGCAGTAGAAGGGCACTTCCCAAAAAATGGAGATGTTACAAGGAGTTTGTGGTGATCGCTGGTACCAGGAGCTTAACAGATTTGTTAGCTTCATATCCTGGGCCCTGGTGGCCCTAACAAGCTAGACCTGACACCCATTCTCTGTTGGTCAATTAAACAGACAAGAGGCGATGAAAAGGAGAAAAAGGTTTCTCAATATGGCCACATTGGGAACCGGAACAAAGTCGTTTGTTGGCTTGTCCTCCTATGCCCGGTCCATCTTCAGGGTCCTGATATGCTATGAGGTTTAGGTGTAGATGAACGACAGGAAGTATGCATAGCTAAGCGTCTCTGGTCAGGGCATGGTCCTTATGGTCATCACTGCCTCTGCTTTCGTGTGTCCTGAAGGCAGGTGGATACGTACTAAACTGTATGAAATCTATTCCTGGGCACAAGTGCCTTTTTGGCTGGTACCAGACTGAATTCAGTCGGCTCCTTCCAGCTTGAGATTTTGGGGAGAATTCTAATTTCCTGGAAGCCAGCATTTCAAAAGTATATCATTTAAAGGGGGGACACAAGTGTCTCTTTAGACTACCTTCATTCTGGCCACCATGGTTATAATTCTACTATTTGCATCTTTATTAAAATGTGGCTTTATGATAAAGAAATAACTAAATATATCTCAATTAGGAATGATCCATGGAGGCCCTAACTATTCTGTCGGTTCTGTGAGATAAATGAATATCTTTAGCTTCCTATCTGTTTTTAAGTCCAAACATGTCTCCACTTCACATACAGAGACTATCCGGCAACAGATGTTTAGATAGGGGTCAAAGACATGTCTGTCTATATTGCTCTGAGTTTTCCTACTCCTCCACAGATGGAAGATACAACACACTATGGCCTGGACCCCTGAGTAACCAAGTACTTTACTGATCAATACCAGGTTTGACCCAGGCGACTTTGTGGGGGTCATGAACTTGTCTTTGACAGTTCATACCCCACCCCTGCAATCCACAGTAGTATATTTTTCTCCTAATCTTCTCTTTTCCCAGTAAGTTCTTTGCATCATCTTCTTGGGATGTTCCCACTATTGGAAATATCATGGACACCTAGGCAATATCTTATTTGTACCTATTCATCCCCCAAATATACTCATCCTTCATGCTTAGGTCTCCCAGAGGCAAAGAGAATGTGGATGTAGGAAACTAGTCTTATTAGCCCTTTATCCCCACCAGTTCCCAGTGTGTGAGGTCAGTAGAGAATTCAGTTCCAGTTACAGCAGAGGTAATTCACTAGACTTCCTCCCAGAATAAGCCCACTGCTGTCCACTGAAGATAACATCTTCCTAAGGACCGCGTGTTTTAAATTGCCCCATCTTCCTTGCTGGCCTGGAAGGATGGTAGCTCTAGCAGGCTCCCTGGGATTTCTCCTGTCTAGAGCCAGACGTGTGGCCACTTGGCACAGAAAAGACTAGTGTGGTGGAGATCTGAGCCTTTGTAGTGGCTTTGATGTTGGATATAGGATTCCTAACAGTGGATCCAAGATGCTAGAGCATCTGGAAAAACTGGATCGACCATTCATCACAGTGTCAGTTCTGCAATTAACACAGTTCATTCATGACACAGAAGCTACTTTTTTCTTCTAGTTTTAAGTGGCTGAACAAACAGATCTACAGCCAGGACCATCCTCACAGACAGGGTTGAAGGAGGAAGGAAAGTCGTCAAACTCACTCTGTTGTATAACTGTGGTACCATCCATCCATCCATCCATCCATTTATCCATCTGTTCGCTTGCTCGTTCATTCTGCTTTTGAAATCTGAGATACCATGGAAATTAGAAAATGAATGAAACATCATTTCTTTCTGTAACAGTCACTTGGGGCAGACCACCTTAAATAGAGACATCTGTATTCATTGAAGGAAGGAAAGAAGTTTCTTCAGGGGACACCTGAAGTGCAGAATGAGCAGAGATGTAGGCAGAAGTTTCTGTTCTGTGAGCGGCTCCCAAGTAACCACACAGAGGCTTAATATCAATTGTAAATGCTCACCAATAGCTCAGGCTTGTTACTAGCTAACTCTTACACTTAAATTAGCCTTCATTGTTGCCACATGGCTTGGTACCTTTTTGAAGTATGGCATGGTCATCTTGCTTCTCTCTGCTTCTGCTTGTGACTCCTCCTTTTCCTTCCCAGCATTCTCAGTTTGGCTCTCTTGCCTAGCCTTATCCTGTTCAATTATTGGCCAGTCAGTTTCTTTATTAAGCCAGTCACAGTGACATACATTCTCACGGTGTAAAGGAATATTCCACACAGATATATTTTCTGGCTAATTATTTGTCATTAAAGAGAGCAAGCATTTATGGTTAGGAAAGAGTGAGAAGGCAATGCCTTTATCCCACAGGTATTCTAAAAGCAAATAGCAAATACTTTCCCAGACTTAGCATTTATGAGTCTGTAGATGGCCAACAAAGATGTATTTGCATAACTACTGGATTTTTAAAGTTAAACTAGTTTCCTGGATTTAGAGAGAAAAAGACCCCAGGAAACCCTGGTTACTGTTACACTGAGTGTCCCAGTTAGCTTTTATCATCAACCAAAACATACAGAGGGAAACTCAACAGAAGAATTGCCCAGATTAGGCTGGCCTGTGGTCATATCTCTAAGAGATTGTCTCTATTGATGGCTGATATGGGAAGGCCTACCTTACTGTGGGCGTGAACATTCCCAGGCAGTAGATCCTCACTGTGAGTTCTGCTTTGGCTTCCCTCAATGACTGCTTCCTAGAAGCATAAGCCAGAACAAACCCTTTCCTCCCCAAGTGGCTTTTGGTCATCGTGTTTATCCCAGCAGCAGAAATAAAACTACAGCATGGGATTCTTCATTTTATACACAAGGGAATTATGGCCCCTGAAAAGCAAAGACTTAACTGGGGCCATCTGATGTACTACTGGCTACTTTTGCCTTACCATAACAAAACAATGGACACAACACACTTAGAAGAGAAATGGTTTATTTGGGCCTGGGGTTTCAGCCCAAGGTTGCTTGGCTCCATGTACCTGGATATATCATGGCAGCAGAAGCCCGTGGCATAGGGTTGATGTTCACTTTATGGTTGATCAGGGAGCACAAGGAGCTAAATAGGACATGGTTAAGGATATATCCTTAAAGACCTGTGACGTATGTCCCAGTGACATACTTCCTGTAACTGGTCCCTGCTTCTTTAGTTTCCAGAATCTGTCCAACACAACCAGCTTGAATCATTAAGAGCCTGAAATTCTCCCTTTGTATTTCTCTTATAAACCAATTCTGTCCTCCATCCATACTTTCATGGCCTTAACCTGCCATCATGATGTCGATGTTAAGATGGATCATAGCCGAGTCACATGCCTGCCCAGCTGAGGATGGTGGCAGACGGTTGGGGTCAGTGTGTGGAGGACAGCTGTGAATCCCAAAGACGCGAGGGGCAAGACCATGGAGCCACATAATTATGGCCGAATTAATTGAAGCAAGCTTTTTCATTCATATACACGGGATGTCTCCCCCTAAAGGTGGGTTCAAGAGGTCAGTATTGGACGTGAGGAAGGCAAGGTTTTTGTAGCTCAGGGGTAGGGGTTTTCCAAATGGCGGATTCGGTGAGTAAAACAGGTGGGGTTACAGGAGTTAGTCCCTCTTGAAACAAAGACATGGTTGCAAGGTGGTGGTAACAAGGTAGTCACAGCAAGGTGGCCATAGCAAGCTTTTGAAACAAAGGTAGGGTGGCAAGATGGATATAATAACTTTTTGAAACAAAGACACGATTCTGTTCCTGGACCGGGCAGTACAGAACCATTTGTAGTTAGGGTTACAGGTGGGGCATAGCTCAAATCTTTGAGAAACAGAGGTTTAATCATAAACAGGAATGGCCTAGTTTGTCTTTATTATAAGATGGCTTTTAGGTGGTAAATCAGAGTTAATGTAAGAGTTCTCTACGAGCTGCACTGGCAGTTGTCTTTAGAGTACTATTGTCTCCTCTTGAGTGCACTTGGTACTACATAAAAGAATGTATTTTATTTTATTTCCTTCTAATATTCAGTGAGTTGACTTTTTGATAATTAGGGTCAATCATTCTCTAATTATCTATACCTATAAAAATGAGGCAATAGAAGAAAAAGAAGCCACCACCAGGCCTATTGACACATACCTATAACCACACCGATTTAGGGGAGGTTGAGGCAGGTTGGGGAGAAGGTACGTAGCTCTTGAGTCAATGCCAGCCTGGAGAGTTGGAAACATAGTGACACCCTGTTTCAGGGGAGAAGAAAAGTTGGAAACATAGTGACACCCTGTTTCAGGGGAAAGGAAAATATCTAGTGGTCCCTAAAACTAATTTTGTAAAAAGAAATATTACTTTTTATTGATTTTTGACATAAAATACTTTTATCCACAGACATATATTTTTATAAAAGAAGATGACAAGTTTTATATAGCCACCTACATCCTAATCAAGTTTGCAGGGGGAAATTCGACAGTGGAATGAGGTAACTTGGTTATGTTGTAAAAATTCATACTGAGAACAACCTCAATACAGAACTCCTGTATTCTTCTTGAATCTCAGCTCTTCCAAACATTTTTATGGTATGTTTAACTAAAAAGGAAAATAAATTTTTAAAAGCCAACAAACAAACTAACTAACTAAAAATATCCCCTGAACAATAACCAACAAAAGCAGGTGTGGTGGTGCTAACCTTAATCCCGTGTGCAGGAGGTGTTTGAATCCCAGTGAGATGGAGGCCAGTCTGGTCTAATAGGATAGCCAGGGGTACATAGTGAGACCCTGTTCACACAAACAAAACAAGAACAAAAACCCCGCTCCCAACAACTAAACCAAACCAAACCAAAACAACAACAACAACAACAACAAAAAGAGTGAACAATACCCACGCAAAATCACTAAACGCTGCTTCTGGTAGAACCCCGTAATCCCCAGCTACCTCATTTTAAAAGAAAGAAACAAAACTCTTGATTTCTAGCTTTTCTGAGTTTTCCAACAAGATTACAAATCCTAGCATAGTCTGTGAATGCAGGCTCTCAAGTCTCTGAAGAAACTTTAGGCACGAGACATAACTCAGCCACTGGAGAAACTCCCCGAGGCCAAGTGTGCAGGTATCTTTAGCTGTGTGCTGGGCGATCTTTAGCAGGACTATGGCAAAGACAAAGACAAAAGACAGCTCTATTTTTGTCTGTCCCGAGACTCAGAGCCCTGGCTCTAAACTCTCCCCTCAGCGTTTCCTTTTGAGGATGTCCAGCCTGGAAGATGTCTCTTGTGGACCAATAGGCATTTTCATCCTACAGCTGGGCGGGTGAGGATGCTGGTCACCTCGGCGCTGGCAGGCGGGAAACGCACTCTTCCATACAAAGGGAATGTGTGGAATCACACTGATTTCTCTTTCAGTGAAAATTCAGTTCACTTGGAGTGCCAGTGACTCCGTCAGCATGACAGTCCATCTCTAAATCAGACTTCTTTAAACATATTCTCCTCTTCATCCCCTTATACAGAGGCAGACCCCACTCATCTATGTCAGGCACCCCCAAAATTCCTTTTCCCAAAGTTGGGCATTTAGACAAAAGTCAGCATTTCCTCCAAGGCTCGAAGAAAGTTCCTACTTGCTAAAAGGAATCATTCTGCCTACCTCTGGCAAAGAGACACATAAGCCTGTGGGGTTATTAGCATGTCTCTGGCTCCTCAGTCCCCACTCACAGGCCCCCACCTTAGCTCACAGGCTGCCTCCCTCCCAACTACCCATTTCCCCTATAATCCAGATTTTTCCTTTTTCTGCTTCTCTCTGACAGCTTTGGCAGTTTGGAATAAACTTTTCTGTTTTCACCCACAGAGTGGTTATTTTCGTTTCTTTACTGCACCCGTTTTTCATCCAATCTAGAGAATACGGAAGAGGGAGCCATGTGCAGAGCCTGGAAATCAGTATCCACAAACTGTGTCCCTCGGATTTTCACCTGAAGTCTCAATGAAGAAGCTTACTGAAGGAAATGAGGAAATCAGATGTTCTAGGGGATCAGATGCTCCACCAGATCAGATGCTCCTCTGGATCACAGTTCTAGATGGAAGTAGTGGAGTCAGATAGGGCTGTAATCTCTTAGAAACAGCATTTTATTAAGTAATGCACAGGAATTTTAAAGGTTCTTGTTTTTTGTTTTGTTTTCAAGACAGAGTTTCTCTGTCTAGCCCTGACTGCCTGGAACTCGCTTTGTAGACCAGGCTGGCCTTAACCCACAGATCTGCCTGCCTCTGTCTCCCCAGTCCATGCGCCTCTATGCCCAACTAAGCAGGTGGGTTTTTTTTAAGGCTGTGCTAGAACTACTTGAGATTATTCCAGATCATATGTAGATCTTACTGGAAACAATCAATCCCCAGCATTATAAGTCAGTGTGTGTGTGTTGCGTGTGTTGCGTGTGTTGTGTGTGTGTTGCGTGTGTGTTGTATGTGTGTTGTGTGTGTGTTGCGGGTGTGTTGTGTGTGTTTTTGTACATCTCATGAGCTATTTTATAAAGTATGCACCTCTAATTAATGTTTTCATTTATGTTAAGTTTTAAACCACACAAACAAGTCATGCTAATTCTACAAAGTTAGAAAATACAGATAAGCCACAAGGAAAGATTTAAAACATGCATGTGCATGATGTTTTTCTTTTTGAACAGAAATGCCAAGAGTCCAAGGCAGAGGGTTGCTGAATGTTCAAGGTCAGTTTAGGCTACAGCTCCTTGTCCAATAAATAAGTAAATATTTTACATAAAATTCTGTAATTCACCTTTCTTCTGTAGCACTCTTGTGAATATATTTCAAGACTTTAAAGTATAAATATGTGCATATACACATATCATTGTTCATACTGATTCCACATTGTTTAATATGACATTGCAGTACCTCTGTAGCAGGCTGCTGAAGTGTAGGTATGCCATCTCATGAAGGCATTCCTAAGAATACTTTAAAAGTACTAAAACTATCTTGAGTGAAGCTGGTACCTGAGCTAAAGGTTAATGGCCAGATCGTGAACTGCTGTCTCCCACATCTGCACACAGCCTTCTTGTCCCAGCCCTCCAGAGCTGTGCTCCTATGCGCCTCCCAGCTAAGGGCTTTTCTTGCTCTTAGAAACTCTAACCAACAAGAGGTCCAGGCTGCTTCTCACTAGTGTGTTGGGGACAGTCCCGCCAGCAGTTAATAAAGACCCCATTCAAATTATTCAGGCCTCTTGGGTTTTCTCTTTAGACATCCCAGATAACCTTCTTTTGTTTACCTCCTCTGTCATGATTACCTGCAACTTTACAATATTATAGGCACAGATAAGATGAATATGTTAAAATGTAGCTCTTTGTGTATTTACTGCTTTTCTTTGTATGCACGGCAAAAAGCCAAATATCTAGGCCTTTCAGAGTGCACCTTTTCAATGTTTCTGATACATACTGACTTTCCAGAAAAATCACATGCTCTCCTTCCCAGACAGAGGCCCTGGGCTCCTAATCCCCTGCAGCCTGGTGAGTTTCTGTCTTCTGAGCTGAGTGTCCTACATGACTCAGCATTTTTATTACATTTTTCTAACTTTCATTGAACATCACGCATCTTCTAAGACTGGTTTTATTTTTCAGATTATAAAAATACGTTTCATGAGTGAATGGTAGAAAAGTATAGGAGAAAGCAATGTCCCCCAAACACCACACAAACTATTGACCCTTAGAGATAACACTTGCCACTTTGAAGACTAGCCTCCCAAATAGCTGCCTGTGCATCTTAAGGGAAATAGATGAAGAGAGATGCTTCTTTCTTGCCAGCTGTCATTCCAAGGTAGCACAGCTATGCATCTGGTTGCAAGGACACTTCTGGCGCTTATTCTAGAGAGTTAAAGATCAAGACCGCAGTTCTGGGCATGGATGAGTCTATGGGTTCTGAAGAAGGGAGTCACACTTAGGCTCTACTCTCTTATGTTTGTGTAGGTAAGACCCTAAAAAGATTCATGATAATGAGCAAAGAAGCCAGGCAGCCTCCCAGGCACCTTGCTGTTACCGAAAAGGGCTTCAGGGGATGATGCAAAGGAGTTTACATTTTCTTCTCAAAATCTATGGAAATTGTCCTCTGCAGCTGTCAAGCAGACTCAACAGGGGTGGAGCTTCCTTCTGCAGAAAACTGAATGAAAAGAAGAAATAAGAAAGGAAGGACATGACGGCTCCTAGGCTGGTGGGGGAGAAGGTTTATTGTAGATAGAAGGGAGCGCACAGCCAGAGGCAGGAATGCCTGGGAGAGTCTAGAGTGAGCACGACCCTGTGTAGGGCCACCTGGGGGGAGAGCCAGACCAAGAGGTCAGGAGGTTAGAAGGCAGACCAAAGGGACGGGATAACCAAAATAGACAGATTTTATCGGGAAGCCCAGACCCTGGGCTGGAGAATTCAAGGTTGGGGGCGTGGTATGGCAGCCATATCCTGTAACAGGTAGAAACTGAGGGGTGCTGAGAGAACCTGAGTCCACTCCCATGTGTTAAGCAGGCAGCTAAGTTAGCTAATTTTTTTTTTTTGGTTTGAGACCTAACAGAAACATATCTGCTGAAAGAGATCTCATATGATATTTATCTTAAGTGTTAATTCAAAAGCAAGTTACAAAGGTAATTTTAGCAAGAGTAGAAATACCTTGGTACGTTACCAAAATCCCAGGAAGTCCTGTGAATTGCTGGGGAGACTAGACTATATGTCATTCAAATCCCCTTATGCCTTTATACTCTGGATTCACTAATAACTAATAGCTTCAAATGTCGGATATCATCAGTGAGAACTGATCCAGGCTGTTGATACATTATCCAGTGACTCCTCTTTTGTTAGAAAAAATATACACTGTAGAGAATCCTTACACGCTAAGGTCCTTAGTGTTCAGAAGACCAAAGACTTTGTGTTATATACCTTCAGTACTGGCGGGTAAGAAAAATTAAACATTAACATAATGAAAAAGTCTGATAGCCTTCTATGAAGAGGTCCAGCCTGGTCCAAATATAGATGAAGACACTGGCCTTTTCTTAAATATGTGGTCTCCTCTGAGGTTTTATCAAAGGCATGTTTGCTGGTGGACTGTTAATAAAACACAGTCTTTCTTCTCTTGGACTAGAGGGAAACTAAAAAGCAGCTGGAGAGTTGAGTCCAAATTCCCATGGCAGCAGAGCAGAAGCAGAGGACCCCAAGGCCCCATGTAAGAAAGGAGTGAGATGACCTCTCTAGTGACCTGTCATTGGGGGTCATTCCTTTGTCAGGTGAGCATACCTCTCGGGTGTGTGGCATGAGGCATACGCAGGTTGTCTGGAAAAGGTCTTTGATAGTGACATCACAGAGAGGTGTGGCCTCTCAACCAACTAAATGCTTCCTGGAGTCTGAGTATTGGAGGAATGAGGGATTTGATAATACTTACACAATATCTAAACATGGTATTTGCTTTTAAGAATTCATCTTACACATTTATGCAGAAAATGAGTAAATATACATTTCACTGTTGCGTCAGGTAGACTGGAATGCAAATACGTTTTCAAGAGAAGGTGGGTTATAGAAAGTGTGCTATAGCCTTAGAGGTGACACAAGTCACAACTTTTAAAACATGAGACTGACGTCTCCTGTCATCAGATTGGTCCTTGGCCCAGCTGTTGTAGGATGGAGACAGATGCAAAGACCCACAGCCAAACACTAGGCAGAGTTCAGGAATTCTGAGAAGGAGGGGGATGAGGAAGAGGAGGAGTGTAGGAGCCAGAGGGTCAAGAACACTGTGGGAAAGCTCACACTGTAGTGAAAAGGGGAGCAGGC
This sequence comes from Ellobius talpinus, assembly GCA_001685095.1. Taxonomy (NCBI): domain Eukaryota; kingdom Metazoa; phylum Chordata; class Mammalia; order Rodentia; family Cricetidae; genus Ellobius; species Ellobius talpinus. The sequence goes on along the minus strand of LOJH01065974.1, from coordinate 32 downwards.
CTGCTTTTCGTCCCGCCCGGCTCCCGCACAGC
>LOJH01065973.1:0-10402 GCA_001685095.1 Ellobius talpinus | reverse complement strand
GACCATGTCCTTTGCTTTACAGAAGCTTTTCGGTTTTAGGAGGTCCCATTTATTAATTGTTTCTCTCAGTGTCTGTGCTACTGGTGTTATATTTAGGAAGTGGTCTCCTGTGCCAATGTGTTCAAGTGTACTTCCCACTTTCTCTTCTGTGAGATTCAGTGTGGCTGGCTTTATATTGAGGTCATTGATCCATTTGGACTTGAGTTTTGGCGATAGATATGGATCTATTTTCATTCTTCTACACATTGATATTGGATTAATTTTTAAAGTTAAACAAGTGCTTAAGTGAGAAGAAGGTTACTATATCTCTATATAGAATTTCATGGGAAAATTCAAAGTTTTTTAAGGCTCATTTCAAAACATTTTTCAAACGTTTTTAGGGAAGAGAGTGATAGATATAGTTAACATTTTGAACTGCAGTGTTCTAGCTTTCAAATGTCACTGCGTGATGTGTGTAAAGAAAACTGTAGGAAGCTTAGCATGGTGTTTGAGCAGTCAGTTAATAGTCTATATTTTAAAATACCAGCGTGCAGGTTTGTTCTAGGAATAGCTCCATCCATGCTAACTTGAGAGCTGTATTTTGTCACCATTCAGGGGATAAATTGGGAGGGGATCAGAAGGATGTTATTCAAGATGGGCAGAGGGCATCCTTATCAATATTGACATCTGGATTTTATTCCGTCCCAAATATAGATAGGATTTCTGTGGATAATGTTCTTTGGTATGTATGTGTTCTTTGTAAAATACTTGTGCTTTTCTGCATGCATTTCAGTTTACTATGTGTAAGAGAGATCAAAACAATTCTGACAAAATTTTTGGTCAGTTGACAGACACAGGCAAAAAATAAAGAACTAGAAGAAAAGAGTAAGCAGTGTGTAAGACACACATGGAGATATTCCTTTGAAACTGATTTAAATTAATACCAGAAGAAATAAATTAATCATTTGATATCAATTATTGAGAAAGTCCATGTCACTTACTTTCTGTCCTGGCTAGTTTTATGTCAGTTTGACACAAGTAGGAGTCAGTGGGAGGCAGAAGCCTTAGCTGAGAAAATGTCTCAATCAGGTTGTAGGCAAGCTGTAGAACATTTTCTTAAGTAGTGATTAATGGGAGAAGGCCCAGCCTATTGTGGGTGGGGCCATCACTGGACTGTTGGTTCTGGGTCCTATAAAAAGGTCTGAGCAAGCCATAAGGAGCAAGCCAGTAAGCAGCATCCTCCATGGCCTCTGCCTCAGCTCCTGCCACCAACTGCAGCACTGCTTGAGCTCCTGTCCTGACTTCCATCTGTGAATAAAAGCAGCAAAAAAGTATAAGCAAAGCAAAACCTTTCCTCCCTGAGTTGCTTCTGGTCATGGTGTTTCATAGCAACAATATGCTTTTCATTATGGGATGTGTGCATGTATATGGTGTGTGGTGTGTGTCTGTGTGTGTACATGTGTGTGTGCACGTTGTGCTTGTGGTGTGTGTGGTGTGTGTGTGGTATGTTTATGTGTTAGACTCCGTGCTTGTGCAAGTAAGGTTTTATATTAAAATTTCTGTCTGCAATAAAACTTTTTAGCACTCTGATTTTATTATTTGATGAGCATAATAAAATATTTAAATGTCCTGAACGTTTTATGAGCTAAAAGCACAAGCTATGGAAATAGTATTTGGTTTTTAACAACCATAGGCTGAACTGGAATAGATTTCTGTGTGAAGCATGAAGATAGTGAACCTGGTCATTCTGCCAACCACAAGTTGTGAATATTTTTACAGCAAACAAACAAAGCACAAAAGAAACAATATTTTGTGGGACTTGATTCTTCCTGCTTATTCCATTGTCATTCTTTCTTCAGGAAACCAGCAAGCAAAGCGTACCTTCAAGTTCACTCCTGGATTTAAAAAAAATGGCTAATTTCTTCTATGTGTGTAATTTTAAGAAGGCACAATTTAGACAGGAACACAGAAGCGCAACATCTGCTCTAGAGGGTGATTAACCCTTCTCGGTTGCACAGATTCAGACCATGCCTGTGTATTGGTACTAGGAAAAGCTGAACATGCTCTGGGTGTTTGTTTACTGCAGATGGTAAAGTGTGTCCTAAAGAATCCTTCCCTCTAGCTCTAGGAACTGATCATTTCTTTCTGTCCTTACAAAACAATGAGTCCTTTCACAGGGAGTTTGCTGTTTGGGAAGAGGATTGTTTATTTTTTGACATCTTAAGATAAATTGTACCATGGAAATTTCATGGACTTACAGAATTGTAATTTATAGCAGACATAGAAAGTCAGGGACAGTTGCAGTGAGTGTTATCAACCACAGTTGTAGAGGATAAAGTCCTTTTAAATGCTTGCCAACAAGACATCCTGAGTGTTGGCATACTTAGTTCTGGCATAAAACAGGACTATATCTTGAGAGCATGATAAACAGTGGCTAAATGAGTATTAAAGTTGATATATTATATGCCACATTTATTGGCATAAGCACTTAGATGTCAAGGACACTTTGCCTCTAGGTAAAACCAATAGTCAGTGTATTAATTGGGGCCTTTCCAAGAGTAATAAAAATAAAACCCAAACTTTTAGTGACTTATTTCTCATGGAACATTCACCATGGGTGTTAAGAATTTTCCTAGTTCCTTCCTTTAGGGATTGTGCTGTTTGCTAGGACTCTTGAGGTCTTAGTGGTAAGAGAGAAAAGAGAAAGACGAAGAACAGAGAAAGCATAGCCTTTTTTCATCCGTCTTTGTTGGTTATTGACTGTTACCAAGAAGTGGTGTAAATGGGCAGCTGTTTTGCAGCCAAAGAAGGATCCGCAGGCTCTGAATTATGGCACAGAGCCCTGAGTCCCGTTAGAAATTAAGCTGTCTCTGCAGTGACAGTCGGTCATGACAGATCAGAAAATGTGAAAATCTTATCATTTGCTTTGCAAATGTGTAGTGCTTTGGGGGAAATAATTCATGCCTACCGTCAGGGTGCCTACTGTCAGGGTGCTTGTAAAACCCATGATAGGGTTTGGTGATGGGTGTTCAGCAGCTTCTACACATTGGTTGCTTTTGTTATAGGCGAAGTCTGAGGATGTTTCTGTTCAGTGATTCTGTGGATCCAGCCAACCTGCCAACTCTTTTAAAGTTTAATTTTGCATATCCCTCCTAAAAGCAAATAGGAACTTATGCAAAAGTACTTGCTTTTCTTGTTTGCATACATTTAAGCTGGTGTAGTATTGACATAAGGAAGCTGTCTTCTGATAAAAGGATTAATGTATAGTAGAAAGTAATTACAGAACTGTTAGACTCAGTGACGCAAGGCTGGTGTTTCAGAAAGCACCTCTGCAAGTCAGTAAACTCTCCTGCTCCCATTCTGTCTGTTTAACCCAAGGCGAATGAATTCTCACTGGTCTCTCAGCTCTGTAGTCTGGATCTGGTTCTCTAGTGGTATGAAATCCTATCAGGTCTCGAGTCTTCTGCCTATTGGGCAGGGCAGAGTCTGTGCAGGTAGTTATAGAAGGAGTGACATGGAAGTTGCCAGCATAATAAGCACTTTGGTGGTGACCAATACATTTCTGTCTTTTGAGAATTTATATTCTTAAGAACGGGTATGTGAAATCCACATAAACGTCACAATGGTTTAGTCATTATCTGCCTGTGGGAACTTTAGCTTTTTTGGTTTTTTGTTTGTTGGTTGGTTTTGTTTGTATTGTTTCTTCAACATTACACTGACTAGTTTGTATCTTCTTATCTTTACATAAATATGCTTTCTAAATTTTGCTTAAAGGGCATACATATCATTTTGTAGTGTAGAAACAGGAGGGTTTTATTGTCCTTGTTGCTTTGGTGTTGGGTGGAAGCCTCACCAGTCAGGTCTGTGTTGGATGTATACCCTTGCACCCCAATCCCCTGAAGAAAATCTGTCTTTGATATTACCTCCACATGTTCCTGCCAGACTTTGGGAGAACTTATACGTACACTGACTGAGTTCATCTCTGCCAGGTGTGTTCATGTACCAGGCATTGTCTGTTATCACAATAGAAGCAATCTTACTGCTACTTAATATAATTTTTCTTTTGTGATTTCTTTGAGTGGCATGTTAAGTATTGCTTTAATTGAAATGTAGCACCTGGTATAAAATAGTGACTGAATAATAGATAGCTATCCATTGTTGTACATTGTTCCTAGATCTTCATCTTCTTAAGACTATGCTGATTCTTGTGCATTTATTTTCAACCTACACACCGTCCTCTTTACAAGTATTTATTGGCATCTACCAGGTATGAGTGTGCTGTCCAGTTTTATGTCAACTTGACATAAGCTATAGTCATCTGAGAGGAGGGAACCTCAACTGAGAAAATGCCTCACTAGTTCAGGCTCTAGGTAAGCCTCTAGAACATTTTTTTAGTTAATGTGGGTTGGTGGGCCTGGGTTCTATAAGAAAGTAGGCTGAGAAAGCCATGAGGGAGCAAACCAGTAAGCAATGCTGTTCATTGGCCTCTGCATCAGCTCCTGCCTTTAGATTCATGTCCTGACTTCTTTCGGTGATGAACACCAATGTGGAAGTGCAAGCCAAATAAACCCTTCCCTGGCCAACTTGCTTTTTGGTCATAATGTTTCATAGCAGCAATAGTAACCCTGACTAGGATGGTAAGTTCTGGGGAACTTTATGACACAGATAATAGTATCAGATGTTGCTACAAAGAATGTGTGAGGCAGGTTATATCAGTTGTTAGTAAGGCTTTCTTTCCTTGGATAAATGCTGTGAAGATTATTTGATTCAGGGCGATACAAGTTACTTCTGACCCAAAGATTTCACAAACTGCTTAGATTTCTGATATTCCATGATAATTCTCCTTCCCTTCTGTTTTGTAGTTACTGCTTTTAAAACATTTTATACAGGCTTGTATGTCAGCCGCGAGCATAGTACACTAACTATTAATCTTTAACACCTTGCTGAGAGTTGCTTTGCATGGTTGCTTCTGGTCAGTCAGGGAGGTGTATAAGACCTAGAACCCAGCAGGAAGCTCAGCATCCCTGATCCAGCAGAGGATCTGGCTTTGTATCTGGTCCCTTTAAATGACTGGGTGTTTTTCCAGCTTTACGTCAAACAAAAACTGTTTGAACAGAGTGAGAACATCACTTCCTTTGGGGCAGCTGAGGTAAGTCATTCTCTTGTTATTAGCATGTGGGAAAAAGAAAAGGGATCTCTGAGCACAGATAACTTACTTTTTCACAGTAGTCTACACTCAAGTCAGCTTGACTACAACACAGTATTGAAAAGTGAATTCCAAAATAAAAACAGGTGTATTGTATTGTTTCCCAGTACTAGTGCCCAGGCTATGAAACCTGAAGTGGTCTAGCACTTCCCCACTCAAAGAAAATGATTTTTCAAATTGTACACAGTGGATGAGTCCTCTCTGCTTCATGTTTGTGAATGACCAATTTTTGAATAAAGGGAAAGAAAAACTAGAATTCAAGAGCTTTCTAGATTGAGAAGAGTTAGCACACATGGGATCTGGGTGTAATAACATCTACAGGTTAAGAGAAATGAGATTCTTGGATTTACTTCTTTCTGTAACCTTGGTAGTCTCTCAGTTTTATTTTCTTTTTTGTTTGGTTGGCCTCAGATTTTTTGTTATCAGATAGGTTGGCCTGAAACTCACTGTGTAGACAGGATGGTCTTGAACTCACAGAGATCCATCTGTTTTGTCTCCAGAGTGCTGGTATTAAAGGTATTTCACGATGCAAGGTCAGTTTTATCTTTTTAACAATATATGCTAATTATTATTTAATCTTTAATTATGATGTGCTTTAAAGACTTTTGTAATGAAATGTGTCTTAAAATATTTATAATTGTTTTCATTTTACCAGTGCATATTAATCATATGAAATAATAGGTTCATTGATAATATTTCTATACATATTTGTAAGGTATTTTATATTATTTTTATTTATAAGTGGAGAATAATACTAATATGAGATTTTGGGAAAATATCTTTCTTGATGCTTCTCATTCTATGAAGGGTGTTTTCTCACAGCTAATCATTTATTAAGAGGAAATGCCCTCAAGCACTTCAGTACTGTCTCCTCCAGGCTCCTGATTCACATCACAAACTGAGAAAATCTGTGTTCATTTGGAAAGGTGAACTGGTTTCTCATGCATTTTCAGATTGAAAATGAGTACTGACTAATGGATTTAAAATTAATTACTCAAGATATGAAACTAACTATATGATCATTTGTACCATGTTTTATACTGTCTCTTAGTTCATTTGTTTATCTACATCATAATTCTTAGCCAAATAAAGCATTAATTTTCTACATTGCTATTTTCAGGACAATAGACTTTGATGAAAGCATTTACTATCAAGAAAAGAAACTTTTCCTCCTCATTGAATAGATTCTCAAAAGTAATTAGTCTGTGAAAACATCCAGGTTGGTGTGTTTTAAGCATGCGTACTGATATGTCATTATTCCGTCCCTTAACCTTCACTGCCACGTCTCAGGCCCAGTGAATAGGTCAGTACAGACAGCCATGAACTGATGTTTAAACAACACATGGCCAGCCTTGCTTTTAGGCTTTCTGTCGAGTTCAGAATTTCCAGGAGCCAGAAATGCTGATACATTCATCTTTGAAACTCCAGAATCTGGAATCATGTCTGGCCCTCAGTCCTCAAGTGACATTGTTGAATCAAGACAAACAAAAACCTAAGAACACAAAGTTCTTGTTCTCTTAAACATTCATGCCAGAATGGAAACCTATCTGCAAGGTGGTATTTAACCTGTCATTCCTTCCTGTTCCTCCCCGGCTCCCAGTCACATGCCCAGGAATCTGTCCTTTAGGCAGATGCTTCTTAATATTCCATTGCTGTTGAGGCGCTCTAGAGTACAAAGATATTATGGAGGTACTCTTTTGTTTGTTTGTTTGTTTGTTTGTTGTGATTGTTGTTTTTCCGAATCTGTGCTCAAGACCCCTGGCAACTGGCAGAAGGTCCTAGGTTCTTTATTGATGTATGCATCTTTGTCTTACAACTGGCAAAAGGTCCTAGGTTCTTTTTTTGGTGTATGAATCTTTGTCTTACAAATTTTCACATGCTAATTCATTCTTTTAAATAATTTTTGTAGATTACCCAAGATAAGATCGATAAATGGCCCCAAATAATAATCATAGGTGTGCGAGAAAGTCTGTTTCAGAGTTAGCTCAGAATTGCTGGGGTTATCTTATAAGCTACTGCTTTAGTTTTACGTGGATCTGGTCGCGGAGAAGCGAACATTTGGAAGTGAACAGTTTTCACATTTCTCCCTTCAATGCAAATACAAGATGTACTGAGAGCTTTAGAAATTTTTAGTATACCATTTCCTGGTGGCAGTGGCATTGCTTTTTGAACATCTGAAGAAATCAAGGTATATTATGTATACCATGTAAGAATTTTTCAAGGAATAAAAATTGCAAATTAGGAAAATTAGAAAATGAGGTTTTGTATAGTAGGGTATAATAGGATATAATAAGGAATATTCTAATAAATTTGTTTTAGGGCTGTGGTTACATCTCAGTGGCAAAGTAAATATTAGAAATACACAAGGCTCTAAATTCAGTCTAAAGCACTGTCAAGAAAGTCTAAAAAGCCATAACTTTAAGAACTAGGAAAAAGACCCAATAAACTTGTTTTTACTACTTAGAGGTATATAACAACATTCCATTACTGCATGTTCTAATTTTTTTATGTATCAGAAATTTTTTCTTGTCCTTTAAAGAATTTCAACGAATTATTTGAATTTAAATAAGCTCAGTATTTATAGTCTCTGTAACAGACTATATGATTATAGCAAAATATATTATCTAAACTTGTGTATTTTTGTTTGTCATCAGGTCTCATATAGCTCAGGCTGGCCTGGAATTCATAGGGTAGTGGAGGATAAGTCTGAACTCCTGATCCTTCTGCCTCTACTTCCTATATACTGGTTCTAGAGGCTTGTACCATACTCCCCTTTATTTGCTTAAAATTTTAATTAAATGCTAATTTTCCAAATATTCACAGTAATTAAAACAGCAATGCACTGGAAAATCTTTTCACCCAGTTGATTCTGATAGTGATGAAGAGCATTCTGCCACACAGAGTTTGGCTCGTAAAGTTTAGACTATGGCCTGTGCCATCATTTAAATTCATACACAGAGAGATCAAGACGGAGGTAGAGACTTAAGTGCATAGTGCTGGATCTGTCTTCTAAGGATAAAAGAGTCTCACCATAACTTAATACAATCATCATTATTATTATTTAGCTTTCAGAATATTTCCTTAAAGGTACTTGAGATTCTACAAAATTTCATCTGGATGTGGAAGATGATAATTTGTGTGTGTGTGTGTGTGTGTGTGTGTGTGTGTGTGAAAGTTTCAATTCATGCTTACATTTGTGGACTGTATTTGTGGTCACATTGCATCACAAATTTACCAAAACAAAGCAAATGGACATAACAGGCAAAAGAAAGTACATAGCACAGAAGTTTTAGCTTTGATTGTCTTTTAGTTTCTTAATACATTTATAATGTATTTTTAAATTATATTTCTTGTTTGGTTATATTTTTCATTAATTATATTAAAATTTTTATCACATTTATGCAACTTATTATAGTACTCTATCATGGTTTTAATATATATAATATTAAATATACCTATTTAAATTTATTATATATACATACATACATACATATATATACATCCATAGTCAAACATTAAAAATAATAACATAACTCACACTAGGTATTAGTTTGTCTTTTGGGATATCATGTTGTGTGACAAACCTTTTTCTGGCATGTGATATGGTGGTTAAGAATCTGACTTGCAGGGTTCAAATCCCAGCTCTACAGTTTGCTACATAGCTCCCGGCTGCTGGAGTAGCTTCCATTCAGAGGTCATCCCAAGAATGAGAATTACACAGTAGACATCCACCATCTTGTGAACTGATGTAAATCTACTCTTAGGCATCATTATTAGCACCCTTGGGCAAGGCACCAAATAGAACACAGAAATGTGTAGACTTAAGCACATTTTGCTGCAACAACAAATGTGGAGGCCCTGAGGGATTTTCCATCACCTGAGGAAACACACTGCTCTTGTCTGTAGCCCTATCTGTTTGGATGTGTAGTTGAGGGGAGAGTTTTTTCACAGGCCAGGGTGTTTGAACTTTGATGATAGTTGAACTTTCCCAACCTAGAAGATCAGATAACGCTGAAGACTTTGTTCTTCCGTGTAAGAAATTTCATAGTACCCTTCTACATGAATGTTCTTATGGGAGATGCTGCTATAGCAGTTACACTGAAAAAATTCATGACAAAAATCTACAATGTGGTCTAAACAAATACAAACTGAACGTAAACATGCAACTAAACTGAGTATAATATAGTCACTCAGTCACAACTATTAAACATTTTTATGTTGGATTTTACTTCTTAAAAGTTTTTACTATGTATGGGTAGCTAATTTTTCTTAAAATTCTTATTTTTGAATGAGACTGCTATTGCATAGAATAAAATCTCAAATTTATGAAATTTAGAGAAATGACATTTCCATGTCAACCTGAATCGGCTCACATGGCCTCTGTATGTTTGGAGAGGAGCAATGGAGAGAAGTTCTAAATTTCACTTCAGGGCTTGAAAATGGGATGAGCCTAAAGTAACTGTCTTTGGAAGGAACTCCAAGCTCTTCATCTGTGAGTTGCTCCATGACTGGATCTCCATATTTCCCTCCCTTATCTATCGTAGTCTTTCCTTTCAACATTTTATTTCGGTCAGATTTGGCGCTTAACTCCACATGTGTTTGTTACACATGACTTCCACACTTGTTACACATGACTTCACACTACCCTGGCTTCGTATGCGCTGTCCCTTCTGCTTAGAACTATTTTTATTTTCTTTACATTAAAAATGTTTGAGTTTACACATGAACAGAAGAAAGAATGTAAGAACTCAGGCATAGAATTTTGTTTGTATAGAAAGAATAGAAGGGAATGAATATGTTCAAAAATATGAAAATACGGTAGTGAAATCCACTACATAGACAATTAATGTTAATATTAAGAGAACTTTATAAAAAGGAATTTGCTTCCCCCATAAACTTTATATACATGTTCTTCTATGGTAATTTATTTGATTATGATTACAATTTAGGTTTTCTTTTCTTGGAATACTTTTACTTTGAAATAAATAGATACTTGCAAATAAGAAAAAGAATAAGAGAAAGATAAAAGATAGCCCTTGTGAAGTACATATGGTGACACACTATACAAGGACTTTCTGTATTTTATCATTTTTATTTATTTATTTTTAATTTATTTATTAAAAATTTCCACCTCCTCTCCTCCTCCCATTTCCTCCCTCCCCTTCCCCCCTTTCTAGTCCTAAGAGCAGTCAGGGTTCCCTGCCCTGTGGGAAGTCC
>LOJH01065972.1:0-10402 GCA_001685095.1 Ellobius talpinus | reverse complement strand
GTCACACAAACCAACTCTAGTACATGTGGAAAGAGACAACCCATAGGCATGAGTCCCTGGAAGAGGGGACAGTTGGGATCATCTTGGAAGCTGAGATCCTTGGTTATATAATTACATTAACTTTGCTGATTAAATCTGATGTGGTACAGAAAGAAACATATTTTTAGGCTTTTGGTTTGAGGTACAATGGGAATCTTTGGATAAACAGCATATTGAAGGTGGGAAGAAATCAACAATTTCAGCGCCTGGGGACATAACTCAGTGGTATAGTGTTTGCTTAGCACACACAGATTCTTGGGTTCCATCTAAGCTATTGTCAAGGCAATATTCTGTCTTCAATTTCTGAAAGATATCTAACTATCTAAAAAATTTGGCAGTCATAGCCATGGGTGAAATTGGCAGCGTAGGAACTGATAAGGTCATTTAGTTGTGGTTCCTTGTCCTTAACTGTTCAAATTAAAATGGCTTTTATCCCAAACCAAATCAGTATCCTGGAGACAGTGCTTAACCACATTGGTATTTCAAAAGCTCCCCAGTCCTGGTATGTGTGCAAGTTAACTACCAAGGAGGGAGTCGGTGCTAGGGATTAGGGAAGAGTCCAGAAGCCCTCCGGGTGTATGGGGATGGAGGCAGAAGAGGGATAATACGAGGCACAGTTTCTTTTTCCAGTCTTGTGTACAGGTTGGCTTTGAGATTTGGTTTGTGTTACGCCTTTGATGCAGGCCAGCTCGAGAGATGGGTCTGTATGTCATACACAGGGGCTATCATCTGTGGCCGTGGAGAGCGCAGAATTGCTTTGGAATTTCAAAATGTAAAAAAAAACCTGATTCTATTTCATAATGCAATCAGAGTTAATTAGACCCAAAGTATTTACTGAGTATTCCTCTGGCCTTTTTAATTAGGGATACAAGTTAAGCACATTTGAATCTGACACTCTTTAAGGCTGGCTGCTTCTGTGCAGAGATGTGGCCGGCTTCCAACTGGAAGAGCCGGAAGTCAGACTGGAAGAGGAAAAAGAGTAAGTGGCCAGTCCCACTTCGCTTCGCAGTAACTCGAAAAGGTCAGCTTTTGCATGCAAATGACCCTGGGCCATCCGATATTAAACAGATCCTTGTAGATGCTTCTCTCTGCTCTGGGCACTGTGCATTAGCAGACTCATTTTCTCATATGGAGGGCTCCACTGGTGAGCCTCTCCACTCCAAACGTGCAGGATAATGTACCTGGTAAGCTCAGAGATCAAAGGCTTTCAGTGGAGTCCTCAGCTCTGCCAGCTGAGGCCCTGAAACTGTGATCCACCCATACACGCATTGTTTGTAATCCTTGACCCACAAATTCACCAAGTAAAAACCAAAAGCGTGGAGAGAGAAAGCACATTGTCTCACACAAACCTGTACTCACCTGGGCACATTAAAAACCTATCACTCAGTCCAGATTTCTACCACAAGAACTCAAGATGCTCTACATTTGAAGTTCAAAGCCCTGGGTTCAAGACTCAGCCTGCCAGCTGTCGGCTGTGAAACCAAGGGCTGGCTGGCTAGTCTTGGGCAGCCTGTCTCCACACTGCAAAGGGCAGATGGTGTGGGCCTCTCATCCCTCTTTGGGAAGTCATCTCTCTTGGATGCTGTCAGTTGCTTTGGGGAGTAGGAAGAAGTATGCAGCTCATCTTGCTAATGTAGAAAGTTGCCACCACCGTCAGACCTGTTTTATGGCAGATACACAAGCCACTTACCTGCCTTGGACATCTGCTGCTTCGATTTTTCAACAGAGAGCTTTCCTTCTTTCCAACCTCATAGCACAGACCACCTCTTTCTCCAGTACGTTTTTGAAAAATATATTTTCTTTATTTTTGAGACTGTTATAAATGTATACAATGAAATACAATCACATTCATCCTCTATTTCAACCCTCTCCAAGCCCCCCCCCGACAAAACCCCTCAGAATATCATTTTCTTGTTTGATGATCCATTAAGTCCAATTAGTGCTGCCCATATGGGCATGAACATGGGGCCATCCATAAAAAGAAATGATTCTCTACCTCCAGGAACTCTCTACTGCCAAAAGCTCCTCAGTAAGGGATGGAGCCTGGAGAGCTCCATCATCTGTGCTAGGAGTTTGGCTGCCTTGGTCTTATGTAGGTGAACTCACCTACTGCAAGTTTCCAGACATGATGGTGACACTGGGGAGGACAGTTTCCCACAGCGCCCTCCCCATCCTCTGACTTTGACCTTCTTTTCAGTTCCTCTTTATGGTATTTCTTGAGCCTTGATGTCCTGGCTCACGTTCACAGCTTGACCAGTTCTGCATCCCTCTGCCGACTTGTGCCCACTACAAAAGAAGTTTCTCTGACAAAAGCTGAGCGTGGTTCCATTCTCTTGGCACTGGGAGCCTGGGAGAGTCCTCTGCAGTAAGACTCCATTGATTAGCTTCATCTCACTTGGATTATCTGTTCTGTTTGGAGTGTGCTTTTCTAAGTTCAGTACCATTTGTGTGTGTGTGTGTGTATGTGTGTGTGTGTGTGTGTTTACTCACAGGTGTCTGGGTCTGTTCTGAGTGGTCGGTTACTCTGACCTGTATTGGATCAGGAGCTTTTGGAGTGTAGACATCTGGGAAGTTCTTTCAGCCTCGCCAAGCAGATCAGAATGAAAGTTCTCTCCATTAGTGGGGACCGTTAGCTTCTTTTCAGATCCCTTGTGCCTTTCTCATGGGTCTGAACAAAACGGTCTCCCTCAGAAAGCAGTCTAGCTGGGGATGTTTATAGATGCGCTCCCTAGCCAAAGCAGATATCAGCTACTGGGGTGGTGTGTGTGTATGTGTGTGCATGTGGTGTGTGCATCACATACATGTGTGCATACACATAATGGAAATATCCTGGAAGCAATTCTGTTTGCCTTTCGTTAGCAAGAATATGTCTCCTTCAGCACACGTGCTGAGAGTTCAATAGCTCCTTCCTCTCTTGTAAGCCGAGGGACATTTGAGAGGATGAGTCATGGTCTAAATGCAGGAGCCACCATCCTGACGCACCACTGTGCATACTTGGGTGTCATCCCAGTCTGTGATGGTAGACATGACTCTGGCCCCACGGGGGAGGGAGCCCAAGCTTGAAAGTGGCATCAATCACAACCTGATATTTTTTGGATCACCAAGTTGATGCTTCGGGGATCTGCATAACGAACATACATCAAAGACTTCTGTGGCATAGTAGACCCGACGCTATTCTGGGAGACAGGAGTCCTGAGTAATATGCTTTATCTTTCACTAAATAGAGGCATGAGTTAGGACAAGTCCTGTTGCCCTTCTGAACCTCAGAGAGAAGCAGGTTAAACTAGATCATCTTAATGTTAATTTCCTTAAGAGTCAAGGGTCTCCTGGAAAGATGATATTGGCCCAGACAACAGGCCTGAAACATTCTGCCTTGATCTTCCAATGTTTTTGCTTATTGGAGAGGTGAAGTAGGGAAGGATATATCCTAGGATAATTTCTGGATGCCAATAGACACATGCATAATAGGGAGTCAGAGATCAGGCATCAGATGTGGGAGGGAAGGAGAGTGGAGGCAAGCAGAAAGGAAAGCATCACTATGCTTTCTTCTCTGATCCCAGTTGGTGGACATTTGGAGGGTGCCTAGACCCATAGTGGGCACATACTTAGTGCCACATAAATATTTGCTGAATTAAATACAAACCAGTTAAGTCATGTTGGGCAGTAAAGGCCCACAAAACTTCTTGTGGAAGATCAGACTGGAAGAGGAGGTAGGAAGGTGGGCTGAGGGGAAGGTCAGGCATTTCAAGCACAGAAGCAAGAGAAAAGATATTGTAAGACTGTTCTATGAGTGCTGCATGGGGTGGCTTGACAGTGAGCATCCACATAGATGTTGTGGTCAGACGGGGAGAGGATCCTAGGCAGCATAGGAATGATGGAGGAGACACAGAGGGTTGCTGACTCTCACTGCTTGGTGCAGTGTGGTACTCACCTGCCAGGACCTTTTGCTCCCTGGCAACTGGAACATTTTTAACCTGGTTTCTGTATCAAGGACAAATGGTCTCTGGTAGGGAACGTGCATGAGGACACTTGGCAACTGTGGTTAGGGATGATGGTGCTGATGAAAAGGAGCAATTCCAGGAAGATAAAGGGACAATGTGAGCTCCTGGGGCAGAGGTTCCCAAATGCTAGTCTACAGACAGGAACCACCATACAGGTGGCCACATTTTTATTCTTCACAGTGATTAAAACCTGACCTTCAGAGGGGGCGTCTATGAAGTTAAGCACTTGCTTTTCCTGTAGATATGTTGGTGTGTCCCCTATTTTGTATGCTTTCTCCCATTACTACTTCTCTCTTCTTTTGCATTTGCTTTTTAGATTTATTTATCTTGTGTTTATGCATGTTTTGCTTCAAGTATGTATGTATGCACGTGTACCGCGTGTGTGCCTGGTATCCCTACAGGTCAGAAGAGGGTGTCAGATCCTATGGAACTGGAGTTATGGATGGATGTGATTCACCATGTGGGTGCTGGGAATTGAACCAGGATCCTCTGGAAGAGCAGCCAGTGCTCTTAACCAGTGAGCCATCTCTCTAGCCACACCTCCATCTTTTTACAGTAAAATAACAGAGCAGGTAGTGGCAGATTGTTTGTCTAAATGTCCTAACACTAAAATAAAGGACTGGTAATTGTAACTTCTAAATCTTGTATCTGAGTTCCAAAATGTCTGGGAAAAAACTGAAGTCAAACTAGCAACAAAGGTAATCTCTTTTCTCCCCCAAAGAGAAAACTTTGTAAGTAACAAAAGATAATATATATTATATTATATTATATGTGCATACATATGCACATGTACGTGTATATACACACATATATATACATATGTACATATATATGTACTTATACACACATATTTCCTCAAGGCTTGGAGAATACCCTAAGGTTCAGAAGATTAAGAAGTTTTGAAATTTCCTTAGGGAATGGGTGAGTAGCATAAAAACAAACAGTAAGAGCATGAGAAATACTGAACTTTCCTACTTTTTAGGTGCAAATTAAGATGATAATAACAGAGCTGAACCTGGTGGTGCAGGACTGTTATTGAAGCAACCCGGGAAGCTGAGGCAGGAGAATCACCAGCCAAGGTCTGCCTGGGCTACACAGTCAATACCATGGCAGCCTAGGTGACTTGGTATCAAGCTTGATGTTCAATGATAAAGTGATTCTTGAAGAACACTGATTCATCCATGAGCTTAAGAAATACATTGTTAATAAAATGATGTTACCAAAGAAAACTCAGCAAATGAAAGTAATAAAGACACATAATGCTGGTATAGTGAATCTTAAACGTACACTGGTCAACAATGCCTCTGGAAGTTAGCACTATGGGTAATTTTGCTCTTTATATTTGTTCTTCAAATTCTCTGAAGTAGGTGTATTACTTGAGTCATCATGAAAACTCATTTTCTAAAGACACAGAGAAAATAATAAGTGGCATCTACACAGATGTCCAGGACCAGCCTCGACAAAAATACCTCCCGATACTATCCTATATGTTTCTCTGTTTCATGATTTTCATTCGTGTCTTCATAATCTTTACTAATATTTTCTAAATCCCCATGCCTCTACCCTGGCAAGAGGTATTTTTGTCAAGGCTGGTACCCGACAAATGGCACCAAAATGTGGGGCTGACCAGTGAACTCCAAAACGCACAGAAGGGAGGCCAGGTGTACAAGGGACCCTACAAGAAAATTGCACCATGTGGAGAGGTGAGTAATAAGCACTTGGAAATAAATAGTAGATATAAAAAAGGAAAGAGAAAGGCAGGGAAAAATCAGGAATAAAACTGTAAATATTTGTAAATATGGCACAGGGAAATAGTATTCAACTATCTTTATACTTGCTTGGATGTGTTTTGATAGCTAGAGGAGCTAAAATGGAACAAAAAGTAATACAGAGATTTTTGGAGTTTGTAAATATTATATTCCTATCCCCTGTGCTGGCCGTGTATCTGTATCACCACCTTCAGGCTGCTCTGGATCTTGGAGAGGCCAAAATAAGGCCTTGCCTTCGTCCCTGCCAGCAGCGGTGCTTTGGTCACCTAGCCACAGCCTCCATTGCTACTGAGCCAGTGAAATGAATGAGGGGACTATGGCATTTGGCCTAGCAATGGCCTAGGTTAGCACTGAGATTGTGGCACACACACATACACACACACATGCACGCTGTGGCCAACTGAGTCTGACCCACACTGTGCGGTGGAGCCAGGTAAGGCAGACAGGAAAGTCTAAAGGGCTATACCTCCCATGGTCACACCCTGAGTCAATGGAAATGCCTAGAGGCTAATTGACCTATGAGCTAAGGAACCTATAGTGGATAAATCTATGATTTAACAAAGGAGAGGATTCAGGAATTTTCCTAATTTTGTGATTACAAGGTTAAGAATAATAAAGCAAGGATAGTAAAAACTGATATGGCTATACCCCCCCTAAGTTTATGGTCTCACATGGTGGTTACAGACACCTGACAAGCACCTGAGAACCTGATCTAAATTTGCCAACCAGTCATGATCTGTAGTTGGATGGCTGAGCATGGCCTCTGCTCAGGCACCACAGGCAATGAAGGAACTTTTCGGTTGTATATTGTTCCTCATTTACCAGTAAATTTATGGGGACAAAATAGCTCAGTCAGTAGAGCATGAGACTCTTAATTTCAGGGTTGTGGTTCAAGCCCCATGTTGGGTGCCATTTGTTGGGGACCAGACTCGACAAAAATACCTCTTGCCAGGGTAGAGGTGTGGGGATTTAGAAATATAGTAAAGAATATGAAGATGTGAGTGAAAATAATAAAACAGAAAAACATAGAACAGTATCAGGAGGGAATTCCAGTGAGTACTGAAATTCAACTGTGTTTAATTTCCAACTGCTTTAAATACCCCTGATCCCAAAAGGTAGGAGTAAGACAAAAAAAACTACATTAACATGATNCTCTTGCCAGGGTAGAGGTGTGGGGATTTAGAAATATAGTAAAGAATATGAAGATGTGAGTGAAAATAATAAAACAGAAAAACATAGAACAGTATCAGGAGGGAATTCCAGTGAGTACTGAAATTCAACTGTGTTTAATTTCCAACTGCTTTAAATACCCCTGATCCCAAAAGGTAGGAGTAAGACAAAAAAAACTACATTAACATGATACAAGGAAATGAATATACCGACTGAAGGTCATAGGCTACAACCATAGTTAAACATTCTGTTGCTAGAACAAAACAAGTCACGCTCACACCCTAGACCCAAACATTCTGTAGGCAAACCACTCCCTGGGTGGAATCTAAAGTTATCTCCTTAAGGGAACTAGAACTTAGTTGGATCCTAAGACTTTTGTTTGATGTAGGAAGATATCTACTTTGCTTTCCTGGAGTACAAGGGCTGGCTATTAGCCACACCTGTTGATAATAACCTTGAGAGAACAGAACTCTCTGACCAACAGCTATGTGGGACCTTTGTTTGAGGTAAAAAAAAAACAGACAATAACCTTGAAGAACCTAAAGGTAAGTTCCAACTCTCTGACCTTTGGTCAACATGGAAATAGGCTTACATTTTTTGGGCCCTCACACACAGAAAATGTAGAAGCAAGCCCATATGGTGCAATGAAAAACTTCCTGGAACTTGTCCTAATCATGGTTATGGTAGTTTGAATGTAACTTACCCCCATAATCTCATATGGAGTGGCTCTATTAGGAGGTATAACTTTGTTGGAGTGGGTATGGCCTTGTTGGAGGAAGTATGTCATTGTGAGGGTGGGTTTTGAGGTTTCCTATGCTCAGGATACCACCCAGTGTCTCAGTTGACTTCCTATTGCATGCAAGGTGTAGAACTCTCAGCTACTCCTCCAGCACCATGTCTGCCTACATGCCACCATGTTCCCCATCATGATAATGGATTGAACCTCTGAAACTATAGTTGTGCCTTGATCATGGTGTCTCTTCACAGCAATAAAAATCCTAAGACACTGGTCTACTCCTCAGTTCAGCCTTAGGGACTGTCACTGCATGATGCATTCATGGGGGATGGGAACCCTTTTACCTGAGTAGTACCAGCATATTTGGCTTTTTCTTTGAGCTGTCAACCAGCTCCCAAATAAAGACATGGAGACTTATTATTTATTATGAATGCTTGGCCTTAGCTTATGCTTGTCCCACTAACTTTTTTTTCTTATTTCACCTGTTTCTATTCATCTATGTTTTGCCTTAGAACTTTTTATGTTTCTTTCATTCTATACGTCTTACTTTTCTGCTTAGTCCATGTCTGTCTTTCTGGCCCCTGGCATCTATATCCCTGTTGTCTCTTCTTATTTCTTCTCCTTTTTTGAGCCTAAGAACCTCCTACTACTAACTTTCCCTGCCTAGAAGTCCTATCTATATCTCATCCACCACTATTGGTCATTTAATTCTTTATTAGACCAATCAGGTACCTTATGTAGGCAAGATAAAATAACAATGCATAATTAAACAAATGCAATACATCTTTGCATAATTAAGTAAATATTCTGCATTGACAAGTGCCTGAGATTATGGGCAGAAGAGTCATAACATTATTGTGAAATGAAATGACCCCCATAGGCTCATAGGGAGTGGCATTGTTGGAGGTGTGGTCTTGTTGGAGGAAGTGTGTCACAGAGGGTGGGCTTTGAGGTTTGAAAAGCTTAAGCCAGACCCAGAGTCATTCCCTCTTCCTGTTGTCTGTAGATCCAGATGCAGAACTCTAAGCTTTCTCTCCAGCACTATGTCTGTCTGCATTCTACCTTGCTTTCCACCATGTTGATAATGGACTAAACCTCTGAGCCTGTAAGCCAACCCCAATTAAATGTTTTCTTTTATTAGAGTTATAGTTCTCTTCACAGCAATAGAAACCCTAACTTAGATAGTAACCTAAACATGTAAATAGAACCATTTTTAAAATCTTTAAAAATTATAACTAGGTAGTCAGTGGTGGTGCACATCTTTAATCCTGACACTTGGAAGGCAGAGGCAGGAGGATCTCTGTGAGTTCGAGGTCAGCCTGGTCTGAAGAGTGAGTTTCAGGACAATCAGAGCTACACAGAGAGATGCTATCTCCTAAAAATTTAAAAATTACATTTACTCATGTGTGTGGGGGTGTGGGGGGGTGCACATGTGTCATGGTGTGAATGTGGTGGTCAGAGGACAACTTTCTGGAGCTGAGTCTTTCCTTCCACCAAATGGGTCCCAAGGATTGAACTTATGTTGTCAGATTTGGCAGCTAACAGCTTTACCTACTAGGCTGTTTCTCTGTCTAGAGGCTAGGTGGTGTATTTTATTTTGGGAGCTTTGTTTTGAGACAGGGTCTCACTATGTAGCCCTGGTTGGCCTGAAGCTTAAATAGACAGGATTGGCCTCAAACTCATGAAGACCTTCCTGCCTCTGCTTCCTGAGTACTGTGATTAAAGGCATGTGCTACCACAAACAGCTTACATGGAAAATATTATGTTCAGTGCTGTCTGTATCACTATTTTTATTTTAAATTATTGAGTATTTTAGATAAGAATAAAGCATCAAATACTTATTTATTGAACACTATGTAACTAAGAAACAAAATACTGTAGATGTAGTAAAAATCTATGCTAATTGTCTGATCCCAATATTCTGATTTGGTGTTTTCATTTTTGTGCATATCCTTATACCCTGAGTATCCACACGTGTGCTGCTTTGCATGCTTCTGGCTTCTTATCAAGGTATCAGGCTACAAATGCTTTTCTTCCCCCACCTCAATGGTCCATGCCAGCACATGTGGCTCCAGTTCACTCATTTTGCTTGCTGTGCACTGTCCCTGTGGAGGATGAATCACTTTCTGAGTATTTCTCAGTTGAGGGACATGAATGTTGTTTTCAGTTTCTTTCCTAGGAAAGACAAAGCCACAATATACATTTTTGATCGTTTTGGAGTTTTGATACAAGAATAGATTTTTAGGTGCTCTTAACACACCTATCCAGTAGATAAATGTTTGGGGTGGATGTGTTAATTTACTTGGCTACAGTAACTAATAACATATATATATATATATATATAAAACAAACCATCATGTTGTATGCCCTAAATAAGTACAACAAGATTTTAAGAAAACAGCAAAAGGTACATAGGTTTGTGTCAGGGGCCTGTGCATGTGTATAGAGGTCAGACAAAGAAATAGCATTTTTAACCATAAAAATTAAAGACTTATATGTGAAAAAGATTTAGAAATTAAAAGTCTAATATAATATCAAATTCAACTTTATAGCCAATAAAAAAGATGTTAAAATGCTTAAAGGTTTTTATGTTTGAAGTATGTGTAAATGTTTGTCTGAGTATGGGTTTGTACAGGTGAGTGCAGTGCCTGTGGAGGCCAGAAGAGGGAGTCAGATTCTCTTGAGCT
>LOJH01065971.1:0-11994 GCA_001685095.1 Ellobius talpinus | reverse complement strand
AGAGAGAGAGAGAGAGAGAGAGAGAGAGAGAGAGAGAGACCCTAAATAAAATTAAAATTTTAAAACAATTTTTTAAAAAAATTACTTCTAGCTAGGCATGATGAGGTACCTGTAACCCCCGCCCTGGGGAGGGTGAAGATGCAAGAAGGATTGGTTCAATGTATTTCTCTGCTGCATAGTGAGTTTGAGACCAGACTGGGCTACATGATGCACTATCTCAAAACAAAACAGAACAAACAAAAATGCTTCTGTTCAGAAAGAGAAGTGGGTGATGGGGAAGGAGAAAAAAGGACAAGAAAGAATAAGAGGGTGTTTCCTGCACATGTGATAATTCTTAGTGAAACTCTTATTGTATTCAATTAATAACATGCTAATGAGATTTTAAATTACTGCTGAGTACTACCATTAAAGGCAATATTTATTTTCTCTTTTCGGTTTACTTTTATTTCCCTCAATGAACAAGCATCACATTTGTAAAAAGAATGCGTGTTGTTTTGAGTTTAAACTGGAGGAGCAATTGAGGCTTCAAGGTACATTAGACATTTTATCTAAAGTGACCTGGTACCTACAAGCACGCATTTCTTAGCATCCCCGGCATGCTATGAACTCCCTGAAGAATTTCTCCCTCTTTCAGAAGAAAAAGCAACAAAGAGATTAGAGCAACATTTTTTTGAAAAGCCTGTCTATATATCGATTCTTTTTTCAATTTCAATTCCAAACAATCAATTCCATCCTGTTTTGCCTTATGCTCCCTCCTCAGTGCCTAAAATCGGAAGGGAAAGGGGAGCCGGCACCACGGTTTGACAAGACCACTTTCGAAGCACAGAATGTTCCACTGTGATCCACAAGCATAGCAGCTCCAGCAGCCGGCGTACATCCCTAGGACTGTTCTGAAAGGTGACTTTATAAACAAACACCACTCTTGTCAAGCCAAGATCGCCTTTCCTTGGGAGCGCTGTACAGCTCCTTCGAAGTGGTTCTGGTCTCTGAGGCAAATGTGTATCCAGGCGCTACGTGGAGAGTATTTGCCAGGGAGAATAGCAATGCCCAGGTACACACACAGTATGTGTTTTGCTGCGGAAGTTTTCCCAGTAAACAAGAATGAAGCCATCAAAAGAAAAGAACGCTAATTTTAAATCAATTAAATTTAAACAGAAATACTTCCTTTGGGGATAGTTGCCTTTTGGTTAGCACACGAATTTTGTAGACTTGTGTTATTTACGAGCAAACTGTTTTTGAAACACATATCAGTGGCATTGAGAGAGGAAATCCAAGTGGTCTCTCCTGCGGCTTCTTTCTAGGCCATGAATTACTGAGGATATGGGCCTAGCAGGCTGTTTGTTATTGCTCCAGCCTAGTTCTAGTCAAGCTATGTGCAGACTCGGTCTCTGCGTAAGAAAAACCACCCATATATGATGTTTACTGCCAGGAAAGCGGAAACCAGGAAACCAGAAAACGTGATTCTCTTCCGGATCACATAAGCACCACTAGCCCGAAGGACACTCACTGAGGTCAGGCATGGTCTAGCATATCCATCCAGGCTGGGGAGTGGACTCTGCACTCTGGATACTGCCTAAAGAGATTCTCTCACCCAGCCTTGTTGGAAATCTGCCTCTGATTATGTCTGGGTCCCATGGGTAGAGAGGGGCCGAGCGAAGCCCTGGTTAACCCAGCTGAGTCAAAGGGAGGATTTGTCTGTAGCTTAGATCTTGGCTTTACTCATGAGGAACCGCTTCCAAAGATGACAACCATCTCGCAGCAGCTTTAAACAAACAGATCAAAACGGTATAAGGATCCCTGCAGAGGGCGCCTCACCTGCCAAAGCTCCTGTCACTAAACCTCCGCTTTAGATTTGCTGCCATTGTCTGGGATAAGTTATTTGACAGAAAGCAATTTGGATATTGTCTTCCTCCGCAGGGCTCTGCAGCCACGGAGATTGATGAAGAGCAGTGGTTTGGGGGAGGGAGTCTGACACGGGCTTTCTCTGCACGGTACAAATGATAAGGTCTTTACTTGGGGGAAATAGCAGGCCACAGGGACTGCACTGTCTCCAGGGGAAAGAGTGGGCATAAACACGAAGTTCGTGGCTTTGCGGAATGACTGACGGTGGGCTGCTGCAGGCGCGTGTTTCCGCGTAAGGATTTCTCAGCATTTGCCGGGGCCGTGTTTCAGCATCATCCGGGAGTATCAGGGCAACTTAGCAATACTGGGCAAGTTGAACCATGTTACCTGGACCTGTTACCCAACATTTAAAACACATCAGCACACACCCTCCTCCAGCTCACATTCCAGACGGACAGGGCAAACGCGCCTAACTTAGTAAAGAAGACCAAGTAAAAAAATAACTTGCCTCAGTTTACCTGGCCAAGTATGTTACTTTTTACACACCAATACATCCTCTCATAGAGAGGAGGGCAGGAAACTGGGTGCCTTTTTCTTTCAATCAACTATTTCATGAGCATGTGTTATATATCAGTCCCCCTTACCAGTACTATGAAGTTATTGATAACAGTGTGTCAAACCCTTGTTTAAGGTTACAGTCTAGGAGCTGTAGAGCTGAAGCAAGTCGGGATGAATTACAGGCTGCAAGGAACACTGTAACCTTGTCTATAAAGTCCCATGTGAGCACAGCAAGAATAGCAATCAGCACCTGAAGAGGACCCGGATGTGCCACACTGTGACACACGCAACTTTCAACTTTCAGTCTTTTTAAATTACATTTATCCATGTACTTATTTATCCTCTCTTGTTCTCTCGCTTTCTCTCCCTCCCTCCGTGTGTGTGTGTGTGTGTGCGTGTGCGTGTGCATGTGTGTGTGTGTGGTGCGTGTGTATCTGTGTGTCTATGTGCTTGGGCATGCATGTATGGCATGCATATGGAGGTCAGAGAACAACATATAGGAAGCCGGTTCTCCTTTCACCACTGGGGTCCCAGGGATCGAACTCAGGTCATCAGCATTGGTACCAAGCAAATGTACCCACTGAACCTCTTAGCCACCCTCAGTCGCAGTTTCAGTATCAGAAGCTCTGACTAGATTTGAAGAGAAGAAAATCTCATCTCAATCCTGGATTTATCTTCATAAATACTTCTAGAAAAATTATAAAACCTATTTACAAAATGCAAGGCTAGCTTTTTTTGTATTCGTGACCTCTAGGGGATGGGGGAGTTGGCTCCACCAGGAGTTCCAGGTTCCTGTGTCCCCAAACGAAGAGTTGAGCAGAAACACACTATGCCAGCAAAATCAAAAGCAGCTTGTGAAGACTGAATACACTTCTGAGTCGGAAAGGCAGAGCAGGCTGGAGCAGAACGAGTGGGTGAAGCTCAAACCCAACAGCCCTGCTACACGAAGGACGGGGGTTTTATATCACAGTTTTAGAAGCAAGGTCTTGGGGCTTCTTTTCTTCTGCACATGATCTACCTGTTCCCACATGACTACACATAACCTTACATATTACATGTTTAACAAACATCTGAAGTCTCCATACAGGGTGGACTCTTCGGTATTAAAATGAGCCATGGGTGATTTTTCAGACATTCTGGGTACCTGTGTGCCCGTACCAAGGACATAAGCTGGGGTTGCTCAGCTTTCCCCTTTGCCAACAATGGATTTTCTCACATGCTGCCTCTGCAGTCTTCCCTCCCCACCCTATTCCCCTGCCTCCTTAGTAAGACCCAAGCCTCCTATGGATGGGATTTAATTTGATCCCCATCTCAGAAGGTAGGTAAAGATGAACTTTCTTACCATCTGCCACTGGAGCCCCGGTGGTGGACAAGTACATAATTCAAACCCAGGGTGGTGTCTGGTGCCCACATGACCCTTGACATTGGCGTTATGAGTTAGAAATGCAGGCCAACCTTTTGCTGGTGGCCTTAGTGCCAGTTCATGACTCTCCCTGAACATCCAGGGGGACGTTATCGAATTTACAAGAGGGGCCAGTTACTTTTCTGCTGTATCTCAGTCGGGCATCCACCCTCCTTTTCTGCCATGCGCTACCAGCCCAGGGGAACGCCAAGCCATATTCCCCAGGCACCCTCGCAGCTCACTTTCTGTTACACAGTGAAGATCAGAGCAGGAGAGCAGGGGAGACAGCTTCAGATTTGTGGGAGCAACTCTCCAGGTGTCTGCCTCCTCTTGACTCTAGGTCAACTTCTCTGCATAGTGTTCCTGGGCCCTATAACCTGACAGCCTACCTGGAATTGGGACTGACCCTAAGGACCAATGTCAGACAGACCTCTCCTTTTTCAGAGTTCCTCCAACACGTTTTCCCCACTGGCTCTTACAGTGAGCCCAACAAACACTTCTGTTTTGCTTTATTTTTTTTGTTGAGATGGGGTCACTTTATGTAGTCCTATCTGTCTTAGAACTTGCTACATAAACCAGACCAATCTTGAGCTCACAGATTCTCCAGCCTCAGTCTCCTGAGTTCTGGGTTAAAGGTGTGCACCACCACATCCAGCCCATCAAACACTGCTGTTTGAAGTATCTAGAGTGGACTTTTCCCCCCTAGTTGCCTAGACTGATACACAAAAAGAATATCACAAGAAACTCCACATAGTATGTAAACATCAAAATAATTAAAGAACTGCCAAGTGTTGTAAGCTGAGAACTGGAAGCATAATTCCCTCCGCTGTGGCCCTACCAAGATCTGCATGTTAGGCGGAACAGCTATATGAGAAGTGTCTCCGCTCACAAGTTGTTTCCAAATATCAGGAAGTTTAAGGCTTTCTTAATGATGCATGTGCCAATTTAATATGATTTCTAAAATAGGGATGATAAAAATACTGACCTACCTCATAGAGCCGGTTGGAACAACTAATTATCTCTCATAAAAACACTTCAACCTCCTAAAGTACCTCATAAAGGTTTATTACGAATAGTAATACTAATAGTTAAACATATAATATGGTATCAAACGCCGGCCTGCTCCACAAGCTGATGGAGTTTTAAATTCTCTTTACGACTGTGCTGTTGTTTAGCAGTTCCAATGCTGAAAGCTCTTCACAGCTGTAAATTAGTCAATCCCCATGGCGCACACTCCTGAGAGATAGGTCAGTATTATTTTCTATTACTATGGCAACAAATCTTATGTAAATGTCCAATGATGGAAGTTGGAGATGAGAAGCAGGAAAGGTTAAGTGACTTCTTCAAGACCACACATCAAGTAGGTGGCAGGGTCAACTTTAAAATGCAGAAGAGCTGACCCCCAAGGGGCATCCCAATCCACCTGGTCAACATCGAGGAGATCGCTGACATTCATTTGCTTAGAAATGCATGGAAACTGAAAACACCAATGTCATCCATCTGAGAAGAAGAACACTTATAATTTGTAGGCAGACGATTAATGACCACATTTTGTTAGTCCGTGGACAAGAGGCAGTGGCAGGCAAGGCAGTATAAATTTTGGTCAGACTGCTCACATCCATTCCTCAGCCATCCCCTGCCTGCCACCTACTTTCTGGGTGGCATTAGGCTAGCTACTTCTGTCCTCTGAACATCAGTTTCAGATCCTAGGTAGTAAAATGGAGCCAACAAGAAGATATATTACTTTATATGGTTACTCTGAGGAGTTACCGTAGGCACATACAGCAGAACCAAGTGACTAATAAGCATTCAATAAGCATCATTGTTAGATCCTATGAGACAGGAAATGCTCACTGCATGACAATACAGTGATACAAAGTCCAGAGATGCATGAGACACAATCCATGCTTTTCAGTATAACAGGCTTGTCAAACTGTAATTTGCCAGGTCATGATGAAATCCAGGGCTGGGGATGCTAAAGCAAAGCCACGTGTTATCAAAGGAAAGGATGCGATGGCTTAATCCTCCATGACAGCTTCTCTGCTCGCTGTCTTTCACTCGTCCTTGGGTTTCTGTTTCCACATAGTTAATTTTATTCATGTTTTAGCAAAGAGAAGAAAAAAACCACAAGTAAACTGTCAGTAAAAAGCATTCGAGAGTATCATGGATGATCAGGAAAAAAAGGGGGTGGCGGTCATTTCTTGCTGGTGACCTTGGAGCCAGTTCATGGCTCTCCCTGAACATCCAGAGGGAAGTTACTGAATTTACAAGAGGGGCCAGTTACTTTCCTGCTTCTCTCAGTTGGGCATCCACCCTCCTTTCTGCCATTTGCTACCACCCGGGGGAACGCTAAGTCACACTGCCCAGGCACCCTCGCTGCCTTTCTATTTCACGATGAAGATCAGAGGGGAAGAGCAGGGGAGACAGCTTCAGGTTTGTGGGAGCCTCTCTACAGGTGTCTGTTTCCTTCTGACCCTAGGTCTTGTAGCAGCTTCTCTGCCTAGTGTTCCTGGGCCCAGTAACTTGGAGGCCTTCAGTTTGCAGCCCTCCTGCAACCTGGGAGTGCTGAGATAAGAGGTGTTGCCAGAATTTGTTCTTTATATATTTAAAAATAAGATAAGCTTCTACCAGTGTACATGACTTGACCCCAGCGCTGAGGTGGTAACGAAGCAAGCAGATCTCTATGAGTTCGAGGCCAGTATGGCTACCTAGTGAAACTCTGCCTCAAAACACAAACAAATGACCACACACACACACACAAATCAGATTTTAAACCTTCAAGAAGGCTGTGAGGATTGGTAGGGGCGATCAGGATGGTGGATCCCTCCTGAAGGAGTATGGACAGATAGAAGCAAAAGGGTGCCAGGGCCCCTCCCCCACAAATAAAGAGGGCTGGGGATGGTTACTGAACATCTGCCGTGGTCCGGCATTGGTGTCATCATAACTTACTTAGCAGAGGCCAGGTAAGCGGTGAATGACCAAGCTGGGACTCAGATCCATTCACCTTTTCCAAGTTTCAAACAACGGAAATACTCCCTTGGTGTGGGAAATGTGATGCAAAGTGGAGCCTTTGCAACATTATGAGGTTCCAGGATTTAAAGAGGACTGCAGAGACAGCTGAGTGGGTATGGTTACACCAAACAAGGCACAAGGGCTCCAACTTTATAGTCAACTCACCTGTCATCACCTGTTTTGCTTTAATAGAAGCCATTGGAATAGATATGAATAAGAGCATTTTAAGAGTTTAGCTATGAAGATAACCTCTAAAACAAAAATATAAATTATCTTAAATATGAAAATAATTTCAAAGTGAAATAGGAGAAAATGCGTGGAAAAAACACAGCAAACATAGCTTAAGCATAAAAATAACAAAATAAGATAAATCTGACATGTTAATTTTGTCAGTAGAAACATACAGAATTAACTCAGCTGCTGAAAGATTTTATTCACACACACACACAAAGACCCAACTGTGTGTTCTATTCTAGACACACATGCAAAACAAAGTTAATTCGAAAAGGGTAAACAGAGTCAGGTGGTGATGGTGCACCCCTTTATTCCTGACACTTGGAGGAAAAGGCAGGCAGATCTCTGTGAGTATGAGGCCAGCGTTGTCCATGGAATGAGTTTCCAGGACAGCCAGAGCTGTTACACAGAGAAACCCTGTCTGGGGGAAAAAAAAAGGTGGGGGAGGCTAAACATAAAAGAATTGGCAAAGACTTTCCAGACAAATAGGGGTGTGTATATGTGTGTACATGTGTGTGTATGCATGTGTGTGTGCATTTGTACATGTGTGAATGTATGTGTATGTATGTGTGTATTGTAGCTATATGTGAATGTGTGCATACATGTGTGTATATGTGTATGTATGCCTGTGTGCGTTTTCACGTGTGTATGCATGTGGATGTTTGTGTGTATACGTGCATGTGTGTGTGTGTTGTGTTTGTGTGTATGGATTACAATCCAGCATCATCCCAAGATGAGAAGTAAACTGTGTTTTATCCACCTTACATTCCTGATTTTGGCAACGGTACTGTATGTATGAACCCTTATTCTTAGATGCAGATACTGAAGAACATCCCGAGGTAAGGATCTACCCTCAAGTATTCAGTGGGGAAAAGAGAACGGTGGAGTGAACGGAGAAAGCCCTGACCAGCCCTCTACAGGTATCAGTGAATATTTGTATCTCTCTTGCAACTTTTCCATAAGTTTTAAATTTTGCCAAAATAAATAAAGTTTTTAAGTAATAATGCCCAGAACAAACTTCTTAGAAATGATAATTCTTTTACCTTCAAAAAAACATGGCATTTTGAAAGCTGCCTAAGTTATTCTAATATGTATCTGGTGTTGAGAACGTCTGAGCCAGTCAATCCATGAGACTTTGTGATTGGACTTATGAGGTAACACGAAAGACACTGTGGTAAGCCAAAACATGGCACCAAGACATGTTTAAAATTGAGGAGAGGTAGATAAAAACATTCAGTCTATTGCATTGATGCATGAGATGTTTCAAAACATTTCTGCTAGACGGAGCATGGATGGCAGTCATGGTAGTTGAAGCAAAGACATGGGACCACAACCCAAAGCACTGTTGAGGGGATCACAGAAGGTGGAACATTGGCTTGTTAGCTCCAAGAAAAGGGGAAAAGTCAAAATGCTGTGTTGTCTGGAAGATTCTGGGCACATCTGCGCATGACACCAGTGTGTTAACGTGTACCATATCCCTCGCCTCTTGTCTTCTGCTGTATACAGCCTAGTATTAACCCCCATCAAAAACTCCAGAGAGTTTCTCTTTACAGAAGCTGAACAGTTTGGTTTGTAACAAGCAAAGACTCTGGGCTAGATACTGTTGCCCACAGATATGAGTTCAAGCCTACTCACCCCAAAGCTAGGCAACTAGGAGTGTACCCCAACCTTCCTGTTCATAACCAAGCAGAAGACCTTCTTGAGAAGACAGAGGAAATGCAGAGCATTTGCTTTTAAACTCTCTATTTTATTTATGTGTATGGGTGTTCTACCATCATATATGTCTACACTCCACATAAATGCCTGGTACTCAAGGATGTCAAAAGAGGACATCAGATACTCTGCAAGTAATTACAGATGTTTAAAGCCACTGTATGGATACTAGAAATGGGACCTGGGATCTCTGGAAGAGTTGTCAATGCCCTTAATTGCTGAACCATATTTCCAACCACTCGCTGCCTGTTTTTAAATATGACTGAACAATTATTGTTAGATTAATTATTATTAGTCTGTTAGAACACAGAGGGGAGACAACAGAAACAACAACCAAAAGTTGTTGAGAATCACAAGTCATGTGTCAAGAACATCATAAGAAAACCCACAAAATCAGCTAACCTGGGCTCATAGGGGCTCACAGAGACTGAACCAACAATCAGGGAGCCTGCATGGGACTGACCTAGGCCCTCAATATATTTATCGTCAAATTGATTTGCATCTAGAATCAACTAAGAGCCAAGCCTCTAAAGAATGAGGTCCATGAGGACACTTTCAGGAAGAATTAACTGAGGAAAGAAAACCCTCCCCTGCAGTTGGTGGCGTCTTTGGGCATCACAACAGATACAAAGAGGTAAATGGAAACAGCAGTGCTACTTGCCTGCCTTTGCATCTTGCTGGTGAGTGCATCTATACTGCTGCTGTGGCTGCTGCTATGGCTGCTGCTGCTACCACTGCTGTCATCTTCCACTGACATCGGAACCCAGCTTCTTTAACCACAATGTGGACCAAAGCCCTCTCCAAGAATCTTCCATGTCTTAAGTACCAGAATGGGACTGTTGAGATGTCCAACTTCATGGACTAAGCAACTGTCCCATTCTTGGCCTCTCTGGAGTGCATATTATACTACACAATCCATTAAATCACCATTTGTAATTTATGGTTATTCTATTCCTCTAGTGTGCCCTGTGAAGACAATAATTAGAAACTCTAACATCGATGAAGTTGCCCTGGAAAACGGGGCTGGGGTGATAAGGGGTAGAAGATTGACACTTTCCAAATTAGCCCTTCTGTGTCTGCATTCCTCTACTGTTACCACATACACACGTTTCTGCAGTAAGTGTAAGATGTAAAAGTGACAAAGTATAAGGGACTTAGAAGGTCCTGAACAACTAGCAGTCTGGTGCTGATTTTCAGATGATTCGGGATCACATATTACCCTGGGACCATTTCTTAAGGCCTTATCATGGTGATACCCTAGGATGTTTGGTGGATCTAGTAGCCAATCACTGTATCCTTCCATTAATAAAGGAAACATAGAAACGAAGGAGGAGACAACAAGGACTAGAGGGTGATGTGGGATTCCCCTCTGTATGCTGTGAATACCATTGGTTAATAAAGAAACTGGCTTGATGTGGGATTCCCCTCTGTATGCTGTGAATACCATTGGTTAATAAAGAAACTACTTTGGACCTATTTCAGGGCAGAGTAGAGTTGGGTGGGGAAAACTAAAACGAATGCTGAGAGAAAGAAGGCAGAGTCAAAGAGGAGTCATGGAGCCTCTGCCAGAGACAGACATGACGAAATTTTGCTGGTAAGCCACAGCCACATGGCAATACACAGATTAATGGAGATGGGTTANGGGATTCCCCTCTGTATGCTGTGAATACCATTGGTTAATAAAGAAACTACTTTGGACCTATTTCAGGGCAGAGTAGAGTTGGGTGGGGAAAACTAAAACGAATGCTGAGAGAAAGAAGGCAGAGTCAAAGAGGAGTCATGGAGCCTCTGCCAGAGACAGACATGACGAAATTTTGCTGGTAAGCCACAGCCACATGGCAATACACAGATTAATGGAGATGGGTTAGTTTAGGATATGAGTTAGCCAGAAATATGCTTAAGCTATTGGTCAAACAGTATTGCAAATAATATAGTTTCTATGTGGTTATTTTGGGTCTGAGCAGCCAGAAATGAACAAATGGCCTCCTACTACAAGAGGGAGTCCAAGTAGATAATCAAAATGGCTGATGTCAAGTCAGAAAACAGCTTCTACATCCTCCAGGAGGGTTCCCAACAGGAGGTAGAGCTTTGGGGACCAGCCAAAGTCCAGAGATGCTGTGTGAAGCTGAAGTCACATAGAGTAATAAACTCCTAAAATGATGAAAGTCATGAGCTCTGCACTGGTCCTTAGGCTCACAAAACAGGATCTCCTAGTAAACAGGCTTCTCCTGGTATATAGGCTTCTCCTGGTAAACAGGCTTCTCCTGGTATATAGACTTCTGGTAAACAGGCTTCTCCTTGTAAACAGGCTTCTCCTGGTAAACAAGCTTCTCCTGGTGTATAGGCTTCTCCTGGTAAACAGGCTTCTCCTGGTAAACAGGCTTCTCCTGGTACTTTCCAGCCCTATCCTCATTCCCTCTGCACACACGTACAATGTCTGTCTCTTCAAGCTCAGCAATAAAGAAGGCATTTCCCAATGCCAGCCCCTAAAGCCTTGTCTTCCAGCACCTCATCCTTGTCTGCAGTAGGTAGAGCTCAGTGTTTTCACACTTGACAACCATAACTGTTCTAGTTCGCTTTCTATTGCTATAGTAATGACCATGACCGTAAGCAACTTGGGGGAGAAAAGAATTTATTGCATCTTACAGATCAGAGTCCACCATTACATAAAGTGTCAGTGCAGGGGCTCAAGGCAAGGACTGCAAGTCTCTGCTGGATGCAGATACTGAAACAAAAACAGTGGAGGACATCCAAAAGAGGAATGATCTCCAAAGCATATAGAACTCAAGAAACTAGGCATCAAAATACCAAGTAATCCAACTGAAAAATGGAGTACACATCTAAACAGAGATTTCTCAACAGAAGAAACTCAAATGGTGGAAAAATATTTGAGGAATTGGTCAACATCCTTAGCCACCAGGGAAATGCAAATTAAAACAACTCTGAGATACCAGAATGGCTAAAAATCAAAACCACTGATAACAACTTATTCTGGAGAGAATGTGGAGTAAGGGGACACTCCTCCACTGCTGGTAGGAGTGCAAACTTGTACAGCCACTTTGGAAATCAGCATGGCAGTTTCTCAAAAAATTAGGAAACAATCTACCTCAAGATCCAGCAATACCACTCTTGGGTATATACCCAAAGGATGCACACTCATACCTCAAGAACATTTGCTCAACTATGTTCATAGCAGCATTATTTGTAATAATCAGAACCTGGAAACAACCTAG
>LOJH01065968.1:0-10403 GCA_001685095.1 Ellobius talpinus | reverse complement strand
CACCCCACCCCCAAGCTCCTAATTTCTTTTCTAACGAGAGACAGAAAGGGAGTGAGTCTGGATGGGAGGGGACGGGAGGAGGAGCTGAGAGGAGCAGAGGAGAAACTGTAGTCAGAATATATTGTATGGAAAAAATCTATTTTTAATAGAGGGGGAAGAGAAATGTTAAGATTTTCTTTCTATATCTCCCTCTTTGCCCTGTAGACATTTAGCCTAGGCAAAACATTGAGAACATTCTAATGAAGATACATGCTTAGCTTTGTGTGACCTGGAATTTCTCAAAGTACTTATCATGGAACTGTTTTTAGAAAATACATATAAGCATAAGTAGAGTTTATGAAACACTGATTTCAACTAAATGGTTTTTACAGTGGAGTTTTAACTTATAAACCTATGAAGGGCCACTCTAGGACCAAACAGCAGGTAAGGAAGGGTGGATGGAAGGTTGAGGCCAAGAGTCAAAAGCTATCATGATTCTTGAGCCTTCTGACCAGAAGTCCTGTGGACTTGAACCCTCTCACTTTTACTCTAGCACCCTCAGGCAAGAAAGAAACACTTGCATGCTTACAAGGTGAATCTGGCTCCAATAGCCTTCTTCTGAAGTCTACTACCACATGACAAATACACGACAATTTCACACCATTATAGAATTGTATTGACACAATACGAGAAATTTCGGCTACTTAAATGTTCAAATGACAAATCCTTATATGGAAGCTCAGAAAAATATGCTGTTGTTCCTCATATAGCTTCCCTGGCAGCTTGTTTGCAAACTCCAATTTCCAGGTGGAGACAGCAGAGCCAAAACCAAAAGTCATATGATGTCACAGCCAGGGCACATCAAGGTTTTCAGCATATGATTCGTGGAGTAGCAAGATCATAGACATAATTATCCACCAAGAGAGAACTGCCCGAGAACAGCACATCTCTGCAACGGAATATCAGGACCCCAGACTGGGATGGAACTTAGTAGAGAACTTTCATGATGATGCCCTTCATGGAGAAAACAAAGCCAAAAAGGATATAGGGGTAAGGAGAGAAGAAGACACTCAAGAAAGCACAAATAAAAGACAAACAAGAAATTGCAGAAAAATACCTACTCATAGCCACAGTCTCAGAGCCAGGATGACAAAAGCTGAAGGAAGAACCTGCAGCAGGCTGAGGAAGAAGAAAAGGGAGAGTTTAGGCGGTAAGACCGCAGGACTGGGCAGCCAGCCGTTATGGAGGGTCTAATAGAAGTTACAAATAACTTCTGCAGCAGGTGAGACACCAGAGTGGTTAAGTAGCACAATGCATGCAGGCGACAGAACCTAAAGATGAGGATGGCGATGAGCTCAGGTTTAGACACGCTAGGTCTGAGGGATCTTCGGCTCTTTGCGGAGACAACCTACCAGAAGTGTGAGCACAGAATTTATAACGATACGTAGTCAGTTACCATCCATTGCAAACTACTAGATCCTCTCTGTGCCGGACGGAGTTGAGGCAGGAGAGAAAGGCTGGGAGAACCATGGTGACATGGGAAGGACACCTTGAAAAAGAAATGAGGCCTTTCATCTCGGGGTGTGGGGAGAAAGGCCAGGGATGCAAGAGCCCCCAACTCTGCTTCATACTTGCTTGGCCCGACATTCTTTCTTCGGCAAAGCCATGAATCCTGGTTTTGTGTCAATGGTGGTCCCTACGAGGAAAGGGAACTCTCTGGATGGGTGCAGGGGACAGGATAGACCTGGGCCTCCACCCCTATCTGTCCCTATTAGTAGTTAATACAGCCGGCCTGAGATTGCTGTCCTTAGAACGGCTTAGCCGTGAAAGGATGGCCCTTGGCTGCCACCTGGAAACTTGCCTGTATGGAGACACACAGGTGAACAGTGCTGTATACCTGTATGGATGTGGCTTATGCTAAGTACCAGTTTTCCTTCTGAAATGTGAGAAATCTGAAGCCTGCCAAGGAGAAAGTATCTCTGTAACTAGCCCGATAATGTATACTGGGTACTGAGACTCCAATGAGTGTTCCTGGGAGGAACCACCTGTCACAAGCTGTCATGATTTATTGTTTAAGAAATGAGCCACGTCTTTATGGGATTCGACTGAAAGAGAATCCTCGGAGGCCAGTTCCTGGCTGTCTTTAGACTTTGCTTCCCCTCACTGCTTGGGTTCCCCTTTCTTAATGTAACATTGGGTCCTTTAACTGGGATAAACCTTTGCCTCCAGCTAAATTGTTACTATATCCTGTGTCCTGGGTCATTCTAGTGAATTAAAAACCCAAAGGATGAACTTGGGGACATCTCTTCTCTCAGATGGAGGTGAGGTGAGAGACTCAGACACTGATCCTGCACGGCTTCCCTGCTCTTTGCTGGTTATCCAGATCTTCCCACTATGGTCCCAAATGAAGATATAACTTGAAATGTTTGAGAAAAGCCTGGAGCATCTTATGAAAAGGGGACTGTGTAAGAGAGATGTAATCCCATAGCTCCGATGGCCTGTGACTGAGCCCTGGGAGCTCTGCTACATGCCTCGACCTGAGCTGCTCAGCTCTGGGGCTTGAACAAGATGCGATGACTCTGTGGCCTGTAAGTGCCTATTAATTCTGACAGTCTGTTGCTCTGTGGCTGCTCCGGGTTGGACTAGCTTGGGATTCTCCTGAGAGAAATCCCAGAGGAGGACACAAAGGTAGATGGTCACAAAGCCTATAAAAGGAGGCACAAAGAGAACCTTCCACCCCTGGCCGGCATCCAGAGCAGCCCCAATTAACATGTGACGAGTGGAGAATGACGTGACGTGCTGGGGACTTTTGATCCTTATTATCCCCGTGCTGTCCAGTTCCAGCATCTGCTCCTTCTCCCAGGCAGGCCCTGGCTCCAGGGGTCTCAGTCATGAAGGCGTGTCAGGGAGGAGCTGCCAGACAAGCAGTGGTTCCTGTGCTGGCACTTTAGACAATGCGAAAAATGCCACCCTGAGAATGGGGAGGTATGGTGGCCTTTTTATGTCACGGGTTTTTTGTTTTTGCTGCCACGCCTTATAATACATTATCATGAGCTGGGGTAACGACGCCGCTTGGCAAGCCCTTCATTGTCCACCCCATCCCTCACGAGACTGCCTTCCTCCCTGTGGCTGGCATTAGCCGCAGTATTTGTAGCTTTTATTATTTCCAGAATATTCTTCAGTCCTCCCAGGAAAACCTCGCATCACCAGAATTAATGCCAACCACCCGATTCTGCTACAAAAGGGAGCACTTTGGATTAAGGAAGCATGGTTTCCTTCCAGTGCATAAAAATGTAGGCTGCTGTTTCCCACATTGCCAGAAACCACCTAGGTCTAAAAACTTTCCCTAGAATCTGGGTCTCTTGGAAGTTTACTAAAAACTTTCTATTTTCTTCTGTGTTTCACCTCAATTCTATTTCCATTTAAACTAGAATCATTGTTCCATCCCTCTGAAGAGCAATCATGGTTCTAAACCATTATGGTCCAGAAAGGCTGAGTTTCAAATGTCAGCAGAAGTCTAGCGCCAGAAGCAGTCTCATGAGCACCTTCCTTTAGTATGGTGTCCTTTCTCTAACATCAGAGATTCATGTCTGGGGGTCCACTGCAGTCTACTGCAGCCTGCCAGAGACGATATCTAAACTCATGAAAATACCTCTCTGTCTCTCTCTGTGTGTCTCTGTCTGTCTCTCTCTGTCTCTTCTCTGTCTGTCTCTATCTGTTTCTGTTTCTCTTTCTCTCTCTCTGTCTCTGTCTGTCTCTCTGTCTCTATCTGTTTCTGTTTCTCTTTCTCTCTCTGTCTCTCTGTCTCCCTGTCTTTCTGTCTCTCTCTGTGTGTCTCTCTCTGTCTCCCTGTCTCTCTCTGTCTCTCTCCCTGTGTGTCTCTGTCTCTGTTTCTCTTTCTGTCTATCTGTCTCTGTCTCTGTCAGTCTCTCTTTCTCTGTGTCTCTGTCTCTCTCTCTGTCTCTCTCCCTCGCTTTCCTCTTTCTTCTTCTTTTACTCTATAGTTTAGTAGACTAGCCTGGAATGTACTACATAGCCCAGGATGTCCTCACACTCACAGCAATCCCTCCCCACTCTGCCTCCCAAATGCTAAGATTACAAGCAAAAGCCACTTCTGGCTATACTCTGACTCTGAGCCAAACTGAGGCCATGTTTGCTTGTTTTTTAAGTTTGTTTTTCTTTAATTGATTGAGAATTTCATATACGCATGTACTGTGTTTTGATCAAGTCTACCCTGTTCCCTCCCCTTCAACTTCTCCCCCCGCCCCCCCATTACCATCACCATCCCCTACCACGTGTATTCTCTCTCTTTTTATAAAACTCACCAAGTCCACTTACTGCAGCCAGTATGTGCAGGGGTGTAAAGCCATCTCCTGAAGAAAGTGTAGCCCCTCTGGATGGAGTCAGATCCCTGAAGAAAACACTGTCCCTCCCTCAGCAACCATCAATGGCCAACAACTGGAAGCCGCCTTGTTATTTCTACATAACCTTAGAAAGGTCAGTTAATAATCTGACTGAAAGTCGTTTTCTTACCCATAAGATGGAGTCCTCAGAGGAGGAAATACAACTTTTGTTTGCCACACTGACCTCAAGCCTTCTGTATAGCAAATCCTGTAGAAAAGGTGTTTTGAGCCTTCAGTTCTCAGTTTCTGATGCTCAGCTTTTGGAAGTTCCAGAGCACTGAGTACTGCTTTTCCTTCAGTTTCTCTGTCTTGTATTTTATTGACTTGTTTTTTGTTTCATTTCCCATGGGCTGTGGGCTGTTACTGTGGCCTTGCTGACCTGTACTGCAACCATCCCTTCAATACTTCCCCCTTACCCATCCTTTCTCATTAATTGAAACTGTTTTCTTTTGCCAGGTGGTGGTGGCATACGCCTTTAATTCCAGCACTTGGGAGGCAGAGTCAGGCAGATCTCTGTGAGTTCGGGGCCAGCCTGGTCTACAATAGTTCCAGGACAGGCTCCAAAGCTACAGAGAAACCCTGTCTCAAAACAAAACAAAACAAAGCAACAACAACAGAAAACCACCAAAAACCTATTTTTCTTTCTTTTAGACAGTCTTAGTTAGCCCAAGGTGGCTTTGAACTTCCCAGTGATGCAATCAAGGATGACTTTGGACTTCTGCCCCAGCTGTCTCTACCACCCAGGATTGAAGACCAGCGTCATGAATTCCCATGCTCAAATGGCATGGTGTTGTAGACTGAGCCCAGTGCTTCCTGCGTGACAGGCGAGCACACTACCTTCTAAATTGCATCCTCGGCCCCTCACGCATTCTTTACATCTCTTCAGGCCACCAGCTCATATCTACAGTGAGATTTACAGATCACAGACATCATTCTCATGTCATAAAAGGCACCTTAAGTTTTTGT
Organism: Ellobius talpinus; assembly: GCA_001685095.1. NCBI lineage: Eukaryota > Metazoa > Chordata > Mammalia > Rodentia > Cricetidae > Ellobius > Ellobius talpinus. The sequence continues at coordinate 5,055 of LOJH01065968.1, read as the reverse complement.
TTCTGTGAGTGAGTCACTGGCATTTAAAGATTAACAAAAGGTTCTATGAAAAGGTTGTTTTCTAAAAAAAAAATAAATAAAAAAAATTAAAAAAAATTAAAAAAATTAAAAAAAATTTAAAAAAGGTTGTTTTCTGACTTAGTTTTTAATACATGTAAAGGAGGCTCTAAAGTCAACCAAAGTCAATCTATAGAACCACTTTTCTTTTTCTCCATAAGCCACATGCATACTAAATGTTTCTTTCCCTGAATTTCTTTCTGTTCAGGTTCCATCCCTTCTGCTAGAATAACAATGGTGCACTATTCACTTGTGTGATTTTCCAGGATCCGCAAGGGGGAAATACGCATGGAAACCCTACCACAAATCTAACCACAAAAGCTCCAAAATGAGGTAAATGCGGGCTCTAAATGTTAGATTCAGAAATCTGTCCGGGTTGGCCCTCAGAGAAATGCAAATGCAGACCATAAGGAAACATCCATTCGCACTCCCTGGGATGCAGATCATCAGAAGGACAGATGGGGAAGTTGACAAGCTTGTGGAAAAACTGCAGGCGGACACGTAAAGCTGTGTAACCACTCTGGAAAACAGGCTGGTGGCTCCCCGAAATGTTAAACACAGTGTAGCCACATGATGTGTTAATTTCATTCCTAGGTAGGGACCAGATGAACACGTCCACAGCAACCTGCACATGAATATTCATGCTGGCACTGTTCAAGACAGAGAGGAGAAGCAGTACAGGCAACCATGAGAGGACCAGCAGGTAAGTAAAACTGATCTAGTCATATAATGTGATATTATTTGTTAATGAAAATGATAAAAGAAGCACAAGGCAGTAAAAACATCAAGCTAAATGAACGAAGCCAATTATAAATGTACTATACTGCTCTTTTCATATGAATTTTTCAGACTGGACAAATTGATAGAGACCCAAAATAAATTAGTGGCTGCTTAGGGCTGAGAGTGTCGGGGAGAAACGGAGGTGACTTCTAATGAGAATGTCCTAAAGTAATTTGTGAGAGTTGCTGAGCTCTGAATCCTAAAAAGCACTGAACTGTATACTTTTCTCAATGGCTTGTTGATATATAACTTGTATCTCCATACAAATTTTATATTAAAAGTAAAAAGAACAGTACAGGATCTTATCTGCATAGTAAGACAGTTCTGGTTTCATTTCTGTGTCTGTGATCTAATATCTTGACAATAAACAACCTAGCAAAGAGAGCATTTACAAGTTAGAGTCCAGTATTGAGGAGAAGGTTGTGGAAAAGAAGCAGTCAGTCACATCAGGTCCACAGTCAAGAGCAAAGGCAAATGAAATGCATCCATGCTGCCTGCTTGCCTGTTCTCTTCTGGCTTTGTCCTGTCTAGGGGATGATACCACCCACAGTGGACTGGATCTTTCCATAGCTGCTAACAATCAAGACAATTCCCTACAGACATGCCCACAGGCCAACTTGATCTAGACAATCCCTCATTTGGGCTCGCAGGTAATTCTAGGTGGTAGCAAGTTAGCATTTAAAACTATCAATAACTAAGATCAAAGGTTGCTGGGTGGTGGTGGCACACACCTTTAATCCCAGCACTTGGGAGACAGAGGCCAGCCTGGTCTACAGAGAGTTCCAAGACAGCCAGGGCTACACTAAGAAACCCTGTCTTGAAAAACCAAAAAAAAGAAAACAACAAAGACCAAAGACCGAAAAAGTGTGAATAAGGTGGGGGTAGATGAACCCTCCACCTGTGTGAAACTATAGATAACACACACAAAAATCTCTAGGAAAACCAAAACCTTCAGCTACAGATAAAGCAGATTGAAAATATATTTTTGTCAACTCTCTGTTGTTTATGTTTTATATTTGCTTTGGGGCTGGGAACATAGTGCAGTGTAGAACTTTCACCGAGCACACGCACAGCCCTGGGCTTTGTTCCCAGCGCTGCATCAACTGCTCAGGAAGGTGCACTCCTATAATTCCAACAATCCGGTGGGGACAAGAACATTAGACATTTACGGTCATCCTCAGCCACAGAGCAAGTTTAAGACCAGTCTGAGATACATGAGCCCTATTTCAATGAATTAATTAATTTTTAGTAATTAAACTGAATCCCTGTTTATTGATTTGTATTTGTGTGTGGGCACACGTGACAGAGGACAGCTTTGGGAGCTGGTTCTCTCTCCATCATGCGGATTCTGGAGATAAAACTCAGGCCTCTCAAGCACGGCAGTCATCTTGTCAGGCCTGTGTTAGTCCTACATCAGCAGCCTTCACAGCAAATGCCAATTGTGTTAGGATTTTCAGGTGGCAGGAGGCTTCAACCAGACTGGAGTAGGGACCCCCTTTTCCTCCCCACGTTCTCATAGTTTCCCTGTCTTTCTGCCTCAGGATGAAGGAACAGCTTCTGCAGAAATAGCTTCCCGAATTTATAAGGAATTTGTAAACAGCGTTAGGACCACTGTGTAGAACGGGAGGTCAACGCTACTGCTGGAGAGGCGCAGGCTGGAAGGGTTCTCCAATGCAGGAGAAGCCCTAGGCCAGCTGCTGTGGTGGCTCTGTAACCTCAGTACTCACGATGCAGAGGTAGGAGCAACCCCGGCTACGTAAGGAGTGTTGCTCAGGTCACATCCACTCACTGCAGCCCCTGTAAAGGAAATGACAAGCCTGTCTGTAAGTCTCTAAGTCCCCATCAGACTCACTAGGTACCTGGATCCCATCAGAATGGCAGATGCCACCCTTACAGTCTCACTTCCTCAAGGAAGTTTATAGTCTCAGGCTGCAAGACTCTGAGACATCAGGAGGACTGCTGGTGGCATACCTCCCACCTGTATAAGTAACTAAATTAATTAATTAAAGGTGTGTCTTTCCCCCCACATCCTCAGGGTCACATTCCTTCCCTAGATTTTCCTCCTTCCCTCAGGAATTAGGAATTGCTTGGTTGCAGGCCTATGCTGACTATTTGTGAGATTCATGGCATGAGATGCCCCCCTTCCTTGGAGACATAGAAAAGTGACCCACACTCTGTCTCATGGTCCTGAGCTCTCATCACAGCCCCTGCCACACTGCTGCCTGCCTGTTCATGGTGTTCATTGCTCTTCTAATAATCTCTTATCCAAAAGGATAAACCGTCTTTGTGTCCCTCCTGAATCCAAACCAGAAACTTTTCAGTGAGTTTGAAGCCAGCCTGGGCTACACAGCAGGACCCTGTCTGTTAGAGCCAAAAAGAAAAAGAAAAAAAAAGAAAAGCAAAGAAAAGCTGCAGTTCTAGTTAAAACTATGGCAACAGCAGTCCACAAACCAAGGCATCATATCTAGCTGTCACATCAGGGTGACACAGCAGTTACATGGAAGGCAGGTCTGAGAAGCCACTGCACTGATGATTTGACTACTCGCATTGGTTTGGAATCTCAAGCAAAGAGGATGCTCTAGATTCCCATAATCCAGTCCTGACTGTGTGATCTACATTTCTAAGTAAGCCCCCAAGGGACAAGGTGGGCCCCTATGAGCTGTGACGAGTTGCCACCAAGGCATTTTTTTATTTGAGTAAGGGCTTACTGTCACTGACTAAACACTGAGTGTCTGATTTCTGCTGATCTGGAGCCTCGCAGGGGTGTTGGCTCCTCAGCACTCTTCATTGGGAAAAACATAAAAGTGTATCTCTCTAAGACAATGAACAAAAATAATCCCAAACAATCCACCTTCTGGCAATTGCATCTACTGAAATAGTCATAAAATATATCAAGATGCATGTAAAATAATAGTCATTAGCACAGTACTATTGACCAACAGTAGAACACTGTGGTTGTAACAATAGTCACTGTGGGTTGATGACATATGTCTAACTCCTCTTGAAGCTTGTCATTTGTTGAGACAACAATCCTATGGGATGAGCATTGCTTCATTTTACAGACAGGGAAGCAGTGTCATGGAGAGATTCTGCTACTAACCAAGGTTTCATACTTGGGTTTCAACTTTGGACATCCATCTACCAAGCTAACTGGTACTCGTATTGCTTCAGTATGCATGTCCATTATCCATTCTTTCATGCAAACAATATTTACTGAGCATAATCATGCTCTAGGAAGGCATTGAGCTAAGCATCAGATGGACAATTAACAAAAAAGGCAAGGTCCCTACCCTCACTGACATTACAGCTTAATGGAGGACACACAAAAATGTGGAATGCAAACTGTGAGGAGAACAAGAAGGAAGTCACACAGTGCTTTCCTAGCGAGGCAGAAAGATAGGGTCAGACATGCATGACTGTGAGCTCTAAGAAAACCAGCTCAGGGGCCCAGCAACCAAGACCACTCAAAGGTGGAACACTTCTCTTCCAATAAACAAAGAAAACACAGCCAGTCAAAACTAGATCCATTCTTTCCAGGGACTTCTTCTTTTCCCTTCTGTAAAGAAAAACCTCGGGAGCTGGAGACCAGGGCTTGCTGGAACCACTCCTTGTCTTTGGCAGGTATTGCATGCCCACTTATAGTAAATCCATCTTTTCACTATTACCACTCTGTGTCTTGTTCAGTTCTTTGTTGAAGACACAAAACAAACAAACAAAAACAAACAAGCCTTGGCCATGGTGTCACAGGATATGCCAGAGACTCCCACCTGTAATTTCAGAGACCAATGAACAGATCACATGATGAAAGCCAGGGTTAAAGGAAGGATAAGATCCCAACAGCCCAGATCTCATAGAGGAACTGGTTGAAGCAGAAGCCCCTCACCCTTTGCTTTGTGTGTGTGTATAAAAGAGGGAAGGGAACCATTTGACAATGACCCTGCTGCAGCAGAGAGTATGCGGTAATATCACATCAATCACTACAAGCGCCTTTTAAACTCTTGATCTGATAGGGAAATAGCAACTGAATGTTGCATACTTCCTAGCCCAAGAAACAGGACCCAAGGCTACTTTTACAAGGATGCAATTTATTGAAGCAGCTTCTATTGGATTATTATCCCTAAACTTGAGATCCTTTATGCATTTTTCATTTCTTTTTCTTCTACCTATGTAGTGAAAGGGGAGCGCAGGCCTGCTTTTCGTCCCGCCCAGCTCCCGCAC
>LOJH01065966.1:0-10403 GCA_001685095.1 Ellobius talpinus | reverse complement strand
TTATTAACCAATGAAAGTAACACATAGACAGATGACCCTCCTCCATCAGTAGAGTATTGCCATAAGCTAGGAATTAAGCTCATAAGAGATATCCCTATAACTATTCTGAATAAATAACCTTCCAAATTCCTTTGTGGGTCAGTTTTGAACTGACTACATAGCATGACTTTGTTAACTACCTACTTGTGGGCCAGATGTTAAGGATGATACAGTAGTAGCTTCAACTGAGAGATTGTAGTAGATATAGTTATCAATGAAAAAATACCCAGACTTCATAGGTGCAACTATCTTGCAACATCTGAAGACACTATCTTACTGTGGACAACTTGGTCTCCTGGATCTTAACAATTTTTCTCCTCTTTTTCTGTGCTGGTCTCTGAACTTTGGGATAGGGGTTAAATTATTGATATATCAAGTGGAGTTGAGCACCTCAAGGATAGTTGTTCTCTGCATTTTAGACAGTGTGGACTGCTACATTGTAGGTTGCAAAAACAAACTTCTTTGATGAGGAGTAAGAGCTCCACTTACCTCAAGTCTCCTAAGGCTGCACTCCCAGATGAAGATCTATAGATAATGGCTGCTGTGGGAGGGAGTTTCTGTATTCTCCAGGAACAAGCCCCCGATAGGTAACCAATTCCAAGTGGTCAGTACTAAACACATATTCACTAATGAGCAACACTAAATGTACTCAATAAGATATACACATATATATTTGTGTGTATGTGTGTGTGTGTGTGTGAGAGAGAGAGAGAGAGAGAAAGAGAGAACAATGAATAAGAAGAGGCCATAAATTTGAGAGAGGCAGGAATGGACAAAAGAGGAGTTGGAGTGGGGTGGAAATGATAGAAATACAGTACTCACATATGAAATTCTCAAAACAAATAAAATTGAAAATTGAAAAACCAGATACAATTGACTTAGAGTAGGGAAAACCCCATTTTTTGTAGTACAGCTCTATTTCCTATATATTTTCTATGTAGATGAGGTTGTTCAAATTAAGATTTTGCTTTTGAGTGGCTAGAGAGACAGCTCAGTGTTTAAGAGCACATATTGCCCTTGCAGAGCATCCGAGTTTGGTTTCTAGCACCCATATGGAGGCTCACAGTTGCTTATAACTCTATTTCCTCAACTCCTGACACCCTCTTCTGGACTCTGCAGGCACCTGCACTTACACATACACATACTCACACATGGACACTCCTATATTCATAACTTTAAATATGTGAATGTATTCTTAAAGGATATTCACTATAGCAGACCCTGTTGTAGAGATATATCAGCTAACAAAACAGACAAAAAATTCCATTCTCCTAAACAAATGAATCTAGATGTGAGAGGGAGAAAAGATGGTATCGGAGTCCAGGGAACACTACATTATTTGATCCTGCCTTCCCCGTTTTACATGAAGGTAACACATTTGATGTGTATATAAGGAACAGAAAACACAAGGCTGCCTAGAAGGGAAATAATAGGTATACAATGGCAGTATGCATTTTGTTGGAGGGTAGTGAAACAAGCTCATTGGCTTTTTTGAGAATCAGGAGAGTCTGGAAATCCTCTCATTGAAGAATCATACAAATCTCTCATAGAGATCTCTCCAGTCATTAGTCAAGGCTGCCTCTGATCCAGTAAGCAAAGAGTTTCAATCCCATTCTTTTAGGGTGTTTCTCCATAGCCAGTTGTCTGTAAAGGGTACTTTTTGGGTATGGAAGTGCTTGCATCACTTCATGCCCAATCCATTCAATTATCCAAGGATCTCCCATGGTCTAAGGGACAGCACTAAGTTTCTCTGAGTGACAGCAGAGTGAATGGTTAGGATGATATGAAGTTCAAGTCCTTAGATTTGAATCCTAACCTCTTGCTAGCTATGTGGCTTAAGACAAACCATTTAAATTCTCTGAGCTGGCAGTTGCTCCTCTGTTACATGAAACCAACAGGACCCGTCTCACACAGAGTGGATGGCAGCTAAGTGGGGAGACACAAGCTTGAGAGGGACTACGTTGCTATAGGTAAACTTTTTTATGACCTTTACATTGAATTGATTTTTGTTCCATAGTAAATTATTTATAATTTAGTAAACGCCATCAAATTAAATACTTAAAATATTATGTCCTGGCTTGAAGTACATAGATTATTATGTTAGGCAGTTGATCAAATGCATGGGCCTTGCTAGTATCTAGGTTTTAGTTTAAAATGTATGCTTATGTATAGAATTTTATAACCCTCTCTTCCCAACCTGCTTTCACTGGGCTCAAGACTGAGCTCTTAAGGGATGAAGGTGGCCCAGCCTATTTCAGAACCTCAGGCTTGTGTTTGAGGTCTGGAAGTCTTGTGGTCACTACTCAAGATATAGGCTGTGCTTGGTGTTCAGGTGGATGCTTCACCCCAGTCCCTGGCATCCATATACCCAAAGAGTCTGGAATGTTCAGGTGGAAACTCCACCCCAAGCCCCCTCCCCCATCTCCCTCCAAACCCTGCTGCATCTCAGAAAGCCGAACAAATGATGATCTTTCCCCCAGAGATTGTCAAGACCACTCCCACAAGGTAGTTAAACTGCTCCCCCTCAACAAAAACAGATGCATGATTTTCTGGTCTTTATTTCCCAGTCTTCTCTGTCGAGGGCTGGAAAATCATCTGGGAGCATTTTACCCATTAAACCTGGGCTTTTCTAATTCAGTTTCATTTGGTCTGATTTTGATTGCTGCATCGGTGGAGAGGCTTATCAGGGTGTAGAAACTTTTCACTTGGTTGCTCATTTCCCCTATGTATGGCTTATTTAAAATGAACATTTTTGTAGCAGATATTCCACAGAGTGCAATGTCTCTTCCTACCTCACACACTGCTTTCTCAATATCTGGCTTCTGAGAGGCTGAAGTCCCAAGTCCTGAGCCCATATTGATCCCCATCAATACTTATCTACCTTACAAAGGAAGCAAGGTGGGAGCAAGGAGTTGAACCTTCAGCCTCTGCAGGAGACATGCTGTTATTTTTTCTTTGTTTTCTTTTCTTTCCAACATTGCAGCCTTGAGAAGGGATGTGGGTTCTGCTGCTCCATCAAGTCTAGATAAGAAGTCAGGGCCAGTCTTGTTGTTCAAGTTCTCCCAAACGTGGGAAGCTAGATATATCTACTGCCTCATTACCTCACCCTCTGCAGTAGGGAGATAAAGAACAGAGGTGGTGTGCAGGGCAGGTTTCTGCTACCCAACATCTCAAACCCCAGTTCTTTCCTCTTTCTAAATTCCTTTTACTTTCTTGGTGGCTACATATACTAAGCTAATCCAATTCTACTTCATTTGTCTCCTGATGCACACAGGATGTCTGGCCCTCTGCCAGGCTTCCCTTTGTGCTAGGTATTTTCGTGTTTGGAGCCTTTGTTCTCAATTTAATATTAGCAATCTGAATACCTTTGTCTGTTTCAGTAGGTATTTGTCTGTTTCACTGTTTCAGTGAGTATGAGCAGCTTTTGGTCTAGAAAAGCCTTTATTATCGGTATTTTTCATAGGTATGTTACAAGCCTAAATCACTCAACATCATGAATTTGAATTTGATAAGCACAATAATAATGGTGCACAATGGTTAGCTATTATATTGACAATCTTTTAAAAAATGTTTCTGAGTTCAGATGCCCATAATTCTCAATCATCAGATCTACCAAGCGTGGAGATTCTATAAACTGTGAGGTGGTATATGATCTATCAAGAGGGATACCAAGTGGAGTCACAAAAATGCAAGACTATGTTAAAGTAAAACTTCATGTGAAACCAGACCCTTCCCTGTGTGCCCTACTCAGGGAAACAACGTGTACTTGTTTAGTGTAACCCACACATTTTGTGGTTGTCCTGTGATATGTCTGTCCTTCCTGTGTGTCAGGTACTTGCTCTCTTCAGGTATTTGAAGTGAGTTTCATTTCCCCTAATGTCAAGGATCACACTAAGGCTCTCCCTGCTCTAGGCTAAGTCATTACTTATTTAAAACAGTGTCTTGGGGTGAGTTAGACACGGACACAGAGAGCCATTTGTACCAGGCTTCTTCTGTCAGCTCATGGCAGCAACACAAGTGAATAAAAAGTGTCGAGCTTTCCCTGTTGGTGTCTGTCTGATCCCAAAGGGTGTTAATGCCCTGCGGGTGTATGGCATGCTCTGTTTCTGTGGGAAGGATGCGAAGTATGTCAAACTGTGGGAAGATTTCCAATTAAACTGCTATAGCTTTGATGTGAGACTTTGTGATTAGTGTCACATCTGTTAAAAAGACCCAATTTCATGTGCCACCAGAGAGGAAAACATATGGTAGCCTTTCCACGTAATTATTGAATTTATAATATTTATTTATTTTAAATTACAAGTTATTACCACTTGATAGGCTGGCATTAGTGCACCAATCTCAATTTAGAAAATGTGGCATGGTATAGATGGAGGATTGCTGCCAACTTGACTTTTGACTTCTCTGCTGACACAGGTCATCATTAATGTTTCTTTCTGACATAAAACCTGATTCTATATGTTATACCTGGGGGCTGAGAAACCTTTAAAAGGTGATAAGGTTGTTTACAATTTGGAGGTGTTTTGAGTCCAAGGGGAGAGAACCACCATACAGTGAGGTCTGTTATGTGTTGGGGCTAGGGGCTTCACAAGCGTTTTTATTCAGACAACAACGTGGGGATGGTGAAAGAGAGAAGTCATTTTGTTTGGGTTGTGAAATTGTTTGATTCTGAAAGTGCTTTATATGGTGAAACTCTACTCTATTTTCCTCTCAGATACCACCTATGGTTACTTTGTTTTTCAGGAATCTGAGGGAAAAAAACTCACTAAGTTAGCTTCTAACTGAAAATATGCCCAGTGATATCTCATATAGCCAATCATTTTTATTGCCTTTTATATTGTCACCACAGTTTCTTCTCAACATTTTCAGGAGATTCTAATGGTACACTTTGCAGAAACTTTAAGGATGTGTGTTAATTTACCCTTGCTTCTTAGAAATTTTTCCTCATGGATTCTTGATCTCCATTTGTTGACACATACATAAACGTACTCACTCTCCAGCCCCTCCCATGGAACCTGGTTATGTCACTGGAGGACTTGGTACCTTTTCAGTACTCACAAAGCCTGAACTCTTGATGTCTTATCCATAAATAGAGGATATTAAAAATGGTTTTGAAACAAAGTTAGAAAAGGAGAAAACATACCAAAATGAGAAAATTTAAGTACTATGTATTTGTACATACCCAAATGCACATAGACTAGTATATATTTGTATCTATGCTTTTTTATGGGGCCATGAAGTACTTTTACAGGGTATGTCAACTGCTTTTCTTCTGATTGTATGTAAGAGAGTAGTCAGTGTCCCTGTGTTAGATTACGGGTATATTGGATTGTTATATGGTATCTGAATAATAGCTTCTTCCTTAGAAAAGGGGTGTGTGGTGTGTGCAGATGTTTTCTGTGTGTGGTGTTTACAGATATTTTCTGTGTGTGGTGTGTGCAGATGTTTTTGTGAGTTTGGTGTGCGCAGATGTTTTCTGTGTGTGGTGTGTGCAGATGTTATTTCTGTGTGGTGTGTGCAGGTGTTTTCTGTGTCTGATACATGCAGATGTTTTCTGTGTGTGATACATGCAGATGTTTTCTGTGTGGTGTGTGCAGATGTTTTCTGTGTGTGGTGTGTGCAGATGTTTTCTGTGTGTATGGTATGTGCAGATGTTTTCTTTGTTAAGCAAAGCACACCCAACACAGTATCACACGAGTATAAAGTCATCTGCTTGTGTAACCATGGTTTAATCATCTCTCCCATTCCCCAGATCATCTTCCGTAAAATTAGTGATGTGAAGAAGGAGGAAGAGGAGCGACTGCGGCAGAAGAATGAGGTGACTCTCAGCATCCCTGTGGACCACCCAGTTAGGAAGCTCTTCCAGAAGTTCAAGCAACAGAAGGAACTGAGGAACCAGGGCTCAGTACAAAGTGACCCTGAGAGGAGCCAGCTTCAGGTAGAGAGCCGCCCTTTGCAGAATGGAGCCTCCATCACAGGTACCAGTGTGGTCACCGTGTCACAGATTACCCCCATTCAGACTTCTCTGGCCTATGTGAAAACCAGTGAGTCCCTTAAGCAGAACAACCGTGATGCCATGGAACTGAAGCCCAATGGTGGTACTGAGCAAAAATGTCTCAAAGTCAACAGCCCCATCAGAATGAAAAATGGAAACGGGAAAGGGTGGCTAAGATTGAAGAACAACATGGGGGCTCACGAGGAGAAAAGGGAAGACTGGAATAATGTCACCAAGGCTGAGTCGATGGGGCTGTTGTCAGAGGACCCCAAAGGCAGTGACTCAGAGAACAGTGTGACCAAGAACCCGCTAAGGAAAACAGATTCTTGTGACAGTGGGATTACAAAAAGTGACCTTCGTTTGGATAAAGCTGGTGAGGCCCGAAGTCCTCTAGAACACAGTCCTATCCAGGCAGATGCCAAGCATCCTTTTTACCCCATCCCTGAGCAGGCCTTACAAACCACACTGCAGGAAGTAAAACACGAACTCAAAGAGGACATTCAGCTGCTGAGCTGCAGAATGACTGCCCTGGAAAAGCAGGTGGCAGAGATTTTAAAACTACTCTCAGAGAAAAGTATACCCCAGACCTCTTCTCCAAAACCCCAAATACCACTCCAAGTACCTCCCCAAATACCATGTCAGGATATTTTTAGTGTGTCAAGGCCTGAGTCACCTGAATCTGACAAAGATGAAATCAACTTTTAATATATAAATATATATACATATATATTTGTCAATATATTTAAAATGGTATATACATCTATATACATATGTGTGTATATATAGTATATACATATATATATTTTCACTTGCTTTCAATATGATGAACACAATATGGATTTTGATATGTACATACTGCATGTCCAGCTGGATTCTGGCCTGCCAAAGAAGATTATTCAAAACATAGATATTGCTTGTATATTATGCAGTTGACTGCATGCACACTTTACATTTATTTATAATCTCTATTCTGTAATAAAAAGTATGAATTTTGTTAACTAAGGCAATGTAATCTTTGAAGAATCAGGGTCCAACCTGCCAATGTTGCCATGACAAACTTGATCTCAGGCTGAGTATATCGAGCTGTCATTTCTTCACTATTCTGTTTATTTAAAATTATAGATTAACGTCAAGGGAGAGTTCAGCTTCTGAAGCTGTCAGACCATTTTACGATCTCATGCCATAGGGTATTTTTCTGTAACTTAGTGTTAGGTTCTTTTTTCCCTACAGGCAATGTTTGCTCCATTGAAATGACTGTGCCGTTGCCTACATCTGTTGCCAGTGTCGGATACTGAGAACTTACTGCTATGGGTTTTGTGCATGTATTGCATTTCCACTCAACGATACCTCTCCTTTTTAGCATTGTATTAGATAGTAATCATTAGCTCTTATGTAAAGAATTCCCTGCTCCCTCCGTCTTGGAGAACAGCTGTCACTTTGGGAGCTGACATTATCAACACCATAAATACTCAATTGTTAATATAGTGTACATTATTATAGAAACACTGCACCACAGGGTATAAGAGCCTTTTAACAATGTGTTAGTTATGCTGATTGCCCAAAAGGCGATGAATGTTCTACATTTATATTTCCATAGCTTGCTCAAAAGGGGTTGTTGAAAGGCTCTTAGCAAAGAAACATATCAAAATTGTAACTGTTAATGATATACTTTTTTAAAAAGAACATAAGCAATTAGACATGTTTTAATTGCACATCCGTGGCTTAGAAAGAATGAAATATAGGTACAGAAATGCCGACACATGATTTTTGTTGCTTGAAGAGGTGATAGGTGAGTTGTGGTTAACTTACAAAATAACCAACCTAGAAGGACAACTGCTTTTCTATGGCTGTATTCTGGGTACAACTTTCCCTAAGCTTTTGCACACAGTTGCATTGCTGGCCTTCTGTTGGGTTGATAACAATAGACCACCATGGCTCAGGCAGACCCACTCACAAAAGGCTTATGGGGCTGAATGTCATAGTCTTTTGAGTAACAATTCCTCTTCTGAGAAAGTGCCTATTGTCAACCAAAAGAGACGTCACAAATGTTGCACTGTCTATATTTAGGCCCTCAGATGATAACACTCAAAAGGAAATGCAGACCCCTCTTGAGAACCCATGGAGGCTGTTTCTTATCAGTCCAGGAGTTCCTAGAGTTCTTCCTGGGCATGTGCTTTTTCAGTTGGTGTAGGCATAAAATTTAATATCAAGAGTAAGGAAGCTGGTGTTTGCATTAACCTGCAAATGTATGCCAGTCACTTGTGTATTGCTAGGCTACACATATACGTGCATTATATATGCTTATATACGCAGGTGAATATACAAAAGATGGTGACAAAAATCAAAGAAAAAATATTTTGTTCTTTTATACCCAATTTTATGTGCTTTTCTATCTCCCAGTCTCTCTAACGTTATAGGAAGGAGAGTTACCACAGTCATACTGGAGAATTATAAAACAGGAAATACATTTAAAGTTCTTCACATGCCCCTAAGTTGTGCCCCCATTGTTCTAGGGCTCCTGGAATGTGTATTAGCTACAGTGGGTTACGGTTCCTTTCCTTTCCATTATTCAAATTGGACATTTCCAGGGCCAGATATTTCTGTGTTCTGCTAAGATACCTACCTGCCGCAGGCAAAAAAGTGAAATTACAAAATTAGCCTTAAAATTGAGGTTTGGGGGCATTGTTTGTTTTAGCTTTTGTACTTGGAAGATACCTTGTCCTTGACTTCAAAGACTACTGGGTTCCAGAGTGTTTTCTTTTTTGTTAAAGTCAAGTGTGACAAATACATTTAAAGCTGAATGGATGATTAAAAAACCACGAGTGCAGACATCATTGTTCTGACTTTAGCTGCATTCAAAGCCAGCAGCTGGTCTCAAGCTGTAAGAGAGTCATGGCGCAGGAAACGGGTTTGAAATGGAATGCATGCCTTTTCATATCAGGCTTACACACCTTTGCCAGGATCTGACAATGACTCAGTTTTAGCTAACGACCTACAGCATCAGCCATAATGAGATTTCTATCTAAACACATGTTCCCATAGGTAGAAAAGAAACATAATGGTTTTGAACTGCGTTGGGCCTTCAATAGGGAGAGAAAGTATCAATTGCTTATTTTGTTGGTGCAGTTCCCACAGTATTTTTTTCCAGACCCTTGTCCTCTGTGTGCATGACGATGTGGTGCTGAATGCACTCTGCACATATTCAGCAAACATTGTATATAGTCTTAGGTTTCCAGATTTTAAAATTCTTCACAGTAGAATTTAGTCAGACTATAACGAAGGGTGAGAGCTTGCTTGCACACATGTGAGAATGATACATCACATGTATCATTAGTCTGGGTAGCTTCAGCCAGCACGCAGACAGTGCAGGCTCTTTGCGGGATGACCAGCTGACTGCATGTTTTAGTACTACACTATATAGGTGCTCTTGATGCATCCAGAATATTTTTTATTATTATACTTCTGAACAATGTACTAATAGGATTAAGTGGATATGTATTTGAAATGAAAACATTTTGCAAAGCAATCTATCCACCTTTAACTCTGTCATGATGCTGTGATTATGGAAGATGAGACACTGCATTCTGGGCAGGTGGTTATGACATGTATCAGGAGAGCATCACACTAAATGTGATTTGGCAGACAGAAGAGCTTGTGATAAAGGATGAATAGAAACCCCAAAAGTAGAAAAAAGCAGCAAAGCTCATAGTGCCTCCCATTTACATCAGTGACTTTGAAATAGTTCAGGAATAGTGGTCAAATTCACATTCAAACTTCATTCTTTTTTTTAGTTGAAAATGAATATTTATTTCACAATATCTAAAATTATACTCTCCTGATTTTTTTTAATTTTTAAAGCAATCATTTTTTTTACAACCAATTACAGTTCCCTCTCCCTCCCATCTTCCTGCTCCCTCCAACATCTCCCCACCATACCCCCATCCACTCCTCAGAGAGGGTGAGGCCTCTCATGTGACAGACATAAAGGCTGTCACATCACTTGAGGCAGGACCAAGGGCCTCCCCCCGTATCTATGCTGAGCAAGGTATCTCTCCAGAGGGAATGGGTTCCAAAGAGCCAGTTCATGCAGTAGGGATAAATATTGGTTCCACAGCTAGTGGCCCCACAAACCACCCAAGTCACACAACTGTCACCCACACTTGGAGGGCCTAGTTTGTTCTTAAGTAGGTTCCCCAGCTGCCAGTCCCACTAGTCTGGTCAGATGTTTCTGTGGGTTTCCCCATCGCTGTCTTGGTCCTTCTGTTTATAATATTGCTCCTCCCTCTCTATGGCTGGACTCCAGGAGCTCAGCCCCGTGCTTAGCTGTGGATCTCTGCCTCTGCTTCCATCAGTTACTGGATGAAGGTTC